>JASFDF010000243.1:5113-32751 GCA_036937115.1 Nidularia sp. FH-822889
AACATAAAGGTCAGCTTGCAGACTTGGAGGAATCCATTGCTTTGAACCGAGAAGCATTGGTCCTGTTCCCTGCACCTCTCTCAGATCGATCTCTTTCACTCAACAACCTTGCAAATGCACTTTGGATGCAATTCAAACATAAAGGTCAGCTTGCAGACTTGGAGGAATCCATTGCTTTGAACCGAGAAGCATTGGTCCTGTTCCCTGCACCTCACCCTCTTCTATCTGGTTCACTCCACAACCTCGCAATTACGCTTCAGATACAATTCGAGCAGAAGGGTCAGCTCACAGACTTGGAGCAATCCATTTCTTTGAACCAAGAAGCATTGGTCCTGAGACCTGCACCTCACTCAGATCGACCTCTTTCACTCAATAACCTTGCAAATGTGCTTTGGACACAATTCAAGCATAAAGGTCAGCTTGCAGACTTGGTTGCAGACTTGGAGGAATCCATTGCTTTGAACCAAGAAGCATTGTTCCTGAGACCTGCACCTCACCCTTTTCGATCTAGTTCACTCAACAACCTTGCAAATGCACTTTTGACATGATTCGAGCACAAAGTTCAGCTCACAGACTTGGAGCAATCCATTGCTTTGAATCGAGAAGCATTGGTCCTGAGACCTGCACCTCACCCAGCTCGATCTCTTTCACTCAACAACCTTGCAAATGTGCTTTGGATGCAATTCAAGCATAAAGGTCAGCTTGCAGACTTGGAGGAATCTATTGCTTTGAACCAAGAAGCATTGGTCCTGAGACCTGCACCCACCCTCTTCAATGTGGTTCACTCCACGACCTTGCAAATATGCTTCAGATGCAATTTGAGCAGAAGGGTCAGCTCACAGACTTGGAGGAATCCATTGCTTTGAACCAAGAAGCATTGATCCTGAGACCTGCACCTCACTTGGATTGATCTGGTTTGCTCCACAACCTTGCAAATGTGCTTTCAATGCAATTTATGCATAAGGGTCAGCTCACAGACTTGGAGGAATCCATTACTTTGAACCAAGAAGCATTAGTCCTGAGACCTGCACCCCACCCAGACCGATTTGGTTCACTCAACAACCATGCAAATGCACTTTTGATGTGGTTTGAGCAGAAGGGTCAGCTCACAGACTTGGAGGAATCCATTTCTTTGAGCCAAGAAGCATTGATCCTGAGACCTGCACCTCTCCTGGATCAATCTTGTTCACTCAGCAACCTTGGAAATGCACTTTTGATGCAATTCAAGCATAAGGGTCAGCTTGCAAATTTAGAGGAATCCATTTCTTTGAACTGAGAAGCATTAGTCTTGAGACCTGCACCTTACCCACTTCGATATTGTTCACTCAACGGCCTTGCAAATGTGCTTTGGATGCAGTTCAAGCACAAAGGTCTGCTCACAGACTTGGAGGAATCCATTGCTTTGAATCGAGAAGCCTTAGTCCTGAGATCTGCACCTCACCCAGATTGATCTCATTCACTCAACAACCTTGCTTATGTGCTTTTTACACAATTCAAGCAGAAGGGTGAGATTGCAGACTTGGAGGAATCCATTGCTTTGAACCGAGAAGCATTGATCCTGAGACCTGCACCTCACCCAGACCGATCTGGTTCACTCAACAACCTTGCAAATGCACTTTGGATGTGGTTTGAGCAGAAGGGTCAGCTCACAGACTTGGAGGAATCCATTGCTTGGAACCAAGAAGCATTGGTCCTGAGACCTGCATCTCACCCTCTTCGATCCAAGTCACTCAATGACCTTGCAAATGTGCTTTCAACAAGATTTCAGCAGAACAGTCAGCTCTCAGACTTGGAGAAATCCATTGCTTCGAGCCAAGAAGCATTGGTCCTGAGACCTGCACCTCACCCAGATCGATCTCTTTCACTCAATAACCTTGCAATTGCACTTTTGATGCAATTTGAGCATAAGGGTCAGCTTGCAGACTTGGAGGAATCCATTGCTTTGAACCAAGAAGCATTGGACCTGAGACCTGCACCTCACCCTCTTCGATCTAGTTCACTCAACAGCCTTGCAAATGCACTTTGGACACGATTCGGGCACAAAGTTCACCTCACAGACTTGGAGCAATCCATTTCTTTGATCTGAGAAGCATTGGTCCTGAGACCTGCACCTCACCCAGATCGATCTCTTTCACTCAACAACCTCGCTTCTGTGCTTTCTACACAATTTAAGCAGAAGGGTGATATTGCAGACTTGGAGGAATCCATTGCTTTGCACCAAGAAGCATTAGTCCTGTTCCCTATACCTCACCCTCTTCGATCTGGTTCACTCCACAATCTCGCATTTACACTTTGGATGCAGTTTGAGCAGAAGGGTCAGCTCACAGACTTGGAGGAATCCATTGCTTTGAACCGAGAAGCATTGGTCCTGTTCCCTGCACCTCACCCTCTTCGATCTGGTTCACTCAACAACCTTGCAGATGTGCTTCAGACGCAATTCAAGCAGAAGGGTCAGCTCACAGACTTGGAAGAATCCATTGCTTTGAACCGAGAAGCATTAGTCCTGCTCCCTGCACCTCACCCAGATCAATCTAGTTCACTCAACAGCCTCGCAAATGTGCTTTGGACACGATTTAAGCAGAAGGGTCAGGTCACAGACTTGGAGGAGTCTATGACATCTTTTTGTGATGCATCAAAGCATGAAACCAGTTCTGTCATGTCTCGGTTTTTTATTTCTCGTCAATGGGCACTCACAGCAGCTTCTGTTCATAACTCGTCTGCCATGCAGGCATATCAGTATACAATCAATCTCCTCCCTCGCTTGACATCCCTTGATCTAAACATCCAACAACGCCAAGGGGCTCTATCTCAGACACGTGGTCTTGCTTGTGATGCATGCAGGTATGCTATTCAAGAAGGCCAGTTTGAGAAGGCTGTCGAGTTCCTCTCTGCAGGTAGAACTGTATTTTGGGCCCAAGCACTCCAGTTGTGTACACCGATGGACGACCTCCAATCTCTTGCACCACAGCTAGCCAATAAACTTCGGACGATTTCACATGCACTTGAAACCGCATCAGCACGTGATAGCACCCAGTCTATGCTTGATAACTCAGAGCAAACCAAGGACCTGGAAAAGGAGGCGACGCATTATCGTATCCTGAACAACGACTGGAATGATACTCTTGAAGAGGTCAGACAGCTGCAAGGCTTTGAGGATTTTTTACTGCCAAAGTCTATTTCCAAATTGCAAAAGGCATCCGACAATGGTCCAGTCGTCATGCTCAATGCCACTACTTGTGGCTGTGATGCATTGGTGCTCATGGAAGATTCAGTGAAGCACTTTCCGCTCCCCAAAATTTCAATGGGAGCGACTCGTGCCCTAGGTGTTTTGACACAAAAGGCATTATCGCCTATCTGGGTTCAATCTGAGATTTCGGCAGTGGCTAATGATGCCTTACAAGCCCTCCCTGAAGCAACACGTGCCGACCTTCGCCTAAATGTAACGCGAATATCGAATACAGGCTGTACCCCTCAAGATCTATTCGAAGATATCTTGGGAACACTATGGCTCACTGTCGCCCTTCCAATAATTCAAGGCCTAAATCTAAAGGTTGTATGTTTTCATAGTTCGTTGGACATTTGTTTACTCATATTCATCTGATATTGTAGAAAGATGATCTATCACGTATCTGGTGGTGTCCTACGGGCCCATTTTCGTTTCATCCAATCAATGCAGCTGGGAACTTCCGGGGAGATAATCAAGAATGCTTTTCCGATTATGCCATATCGTCATATATCCCAACATTGGATGCTCTCCTCAATCCCCCTCCTCCAAAGATCCATGCACCTCAGATCTTAGTCGTGATTCAGCCGGAGATGCCAGGCAATCATCATCTTAACTTACCCTACACTACCAAAGAGCTGGACATGATTGAATGCCATGTACCGAGGGCATTCCTAATGAAACTGGGAACCAAAGAAGCACCCACATCAGTGGCAAAGGTTCTCTCCCATCTTCCTCATTCTTCATTTGCCCATTTTGCATGTCATGGATGGCAGGATCCTGTAAACCCACTTGATAGCGCTCTCTTACTAAGTGACGGACATTTAAAAGTTTCGAAGATTATGCAACATGCCATCCCAAATGCATCCTTAGCATTTCTCAGTGCATGTGAAACAGCCAAGGGAGATAAAAATGCCCCGGATGAGGCCATGCATCTTGCTGCTACGATGCTATTTGCTGGTTTCCGTGGAGTTGTGGGGATGATGTGGTGGGTGTACTTTGCCATCGTTATCCGGAGTTAAATTCACTTTGTTGACGTCATAGGAGCATATACGATGAGGATGCCCCTGAAGTCGTAGATGTCTTCTATCATCATATCTTCAGAACTGGCCAAGCACATCCTAATGCTACTATTGCTGCTGAAGCACTACATGTTACAGTAAATAAATTGCGGAAGGAGAAGAAGGTCTCATTTCAGCGCTGGATTCCATTTATTCACTTAGGACTCTGAGGCTGCTCTATTGCACCATATTATCCATGATGTATTTCCATTATTACACTTGTGTTCGTCTTTACATATGAGAAGATGGTTTACTAAGCTACTCCATTTGCAAAAAAAAAAAATAAACAGTAACTTTATTATATTACTCCTGGCTGCAACATTACTTATCTGTAGAAAGTAGTTACAGTATATTGATGAGCGGTCGCAAAATGTTGAAATGAGGACTCAGAATATAAACTAAGTCAAGTACTGATTGTTTGAAATGACATGACTTACAAACTCCATGTAACAAGGAATCCTCGTAAATGATTGTATTGGAAATGTCGAATGAAGAAGAGAACAATTTCTAAGGCCTGTACCAGCCCAATATCCATGTAAATGACAATGAGAGCAGCATGAGGGTAAAGCGTCAGCGTACATTTTGATAAGTAACGAAGAAGAAAGGAAAATTGGGCACCAGGTTTTTTGCCTGCCAGATTGCGTAAATGCGCAGGATAATGTGGCTGTGCACTTGCGCACACCTGCGCACATTCCAAATTAACACGGTGTTGCGCCTAACTTGAGCAGAGTTTGCGCATATATCCTATATTCCTATCGTATTATAGTTTAAAATGAATGATTATGTCTTTTACCCACCATATAAGGATTGAAAGGACAACAGCAAGTTCAAGAAATACGAGGAAACCGCAATAAATTGGAGGTAAACGTGTAGTGAATACTGTACAAATAAGTGTCCTTAAGAACATATTCTCGAACCAAAGTCTACATAATAAAACCAACAAAATGTAGGCACATGAAGGAACTAACGATAAAGTCTGCATAACGGTGACTGAATAGTGAGGTGAGATGCATAGTACTAAATATAGTAAACATCATGATGAATGGGAATTGAATCATTTGTACTAACCGATATTCCATCAATAAGTCTTCTAAATCGGAATTATGTAGGCTTTTTACTTCAGAGAAGGAATTACTTAGAACTCTTAGACTTCTTTCCCTTTTGAAATGGTATAGGACGTAGGTTGGGTGGAGGATTACATAAGTCAATAACTTCTGAAGCCTTTTTCATCTGCTTAAATTTCAAATGTTATTTATTACCGTTATTGCTACAACTCACCTATTCGTTGAAATAATGCATTTAACACTCCTATCACATTTTAACATACCATTCTGTTTTAATTGCTTAAGCGGCGCTTGCGCTTGCACACAGCCTGTGCACAATTATTTATCATCCACGCAGATTGCGCACAGCCTGCGCACGGCTTGCATGCACTTACAAATGGCTTTCCTTGCACTTGCACACGACTTGCATTCCAAAACAATGTCCAGTGCAGCGCATAATATATTATAGTTTTCGCTATGACATGGGCTATGATAGAGATTAAATAAAGAGTTAAAAAATTGAACTTCTGTTACTTCTGAGATTGGGGAGTGCTTCAATTTTCACTTAGGGTAAATAGTCTTTTATCCTTTAATCATTTCCAATCTCTTGATCTTCCCAATCATCAAATAAAATATTTGGGCAGATAAAAGGTCTATATATTTCCTGCACTATCTCAAGTAACCTCGTCATTGACCTCCTCTTGCTAGTAAACAGGCCTACCAGCAAATTCTGATTTAGTGAAGCGGTCACATGGGTTAAATCTTCAATGTTGACATTGTTCAAATGCATTAAAGTTGATAAAAATTAGTTATTCAGGTCACGAAAGTTGTCTTAATGATCTTATATCGAAAAAATAAGGGTACTTTTGCACACAACTTGTGCAGATAACATCGTGCGCAAGGGTGTGCAAGTGTGCGCAAGCACGCAAGTTGGCACGCAAATTTCTGGTTGCCCAGGAAAATGCACACCAAGAGACTGAAGGCACCTTGTCATCACTCTCCCCTCACCATCTGTGGCTTCCATATTCGTGACCTCCATCATTGCAGCGATAGTGCGTGCCCCTCATGTGAAACGTTGTAAATGAATACTCTAAATGGAATGGAAAGTAAGTGATACTTGCTAGTGATATGCCCCAGGCAGATCTACACCTAATCACTAAAGAAATACTAAATATCAGCATTGAAATGTATGGTATTTGGGTGAAGACATCTAGCTACAGAAAGACAGTACAGCAATAAAGTCCCAAGTACTATAAAGAATGGGCTAGCTAGAACGAAGGATAACGCAGAGTGTAGCTGTGCTGAGTATAGCACCAGCATTCGGAACCCGGGGGAACCGATACAGCTAAGCCGTAACCAAGAACGGCTATAGCGCAGCAGAACCGAAATGACAGAGGTGTTTGTTTGGCTGCAGATGTGACCCCTAACAATAACACACAATGTAAGAATAAGAAATGTGGGAGATCATCACACGAAAGTGAAACTGACAGATGACCATAGAAATGTGGAAATAAAAATAATATTGAATAGAATACACAAGGCTATACTAAGCCAGTAAGAAACCTACAAGACACAGAAAGAAGATAAGTAAGGGAGATACAGAAGAGCGAAGTACTATCTATGTTAGACATGCTCCAAAGAAGAGAGCAAAATAGAAGAGAAAGACTCCGGTGAGACAACTGCCCAGAGTATAAATGGGAATAAACATGCGATCACTAGTAAGCAATGTCCAAAATATGAGCAAACCAAAAACCAGAACAAGACATGGGCTAAGAATAACCCTCCAGTGTGAGATAAAAGCCCAAGGATAAGGAAGAACAAGGGCAACAGGGATTTTGCCCCGGTTCTCTCACAATGCGATCCACAGTGACGAGCCTCTCTGCTCCTGCAACGCTAAGTTGGAGAGCATAGCGAATCTCGGTTCGGTTTTGAATTTATAAGTGCTAGCTAGAGTTAGTATGTTGAGAGAAAGAACCACCCTATACCTTAATCTAAGAGCTATAACCCTTTGAGATAGCCTTCCTGTCTCTAGAGCTTGCAAGGTCAATTTGTTATGAGTGTAAATAGTTCTCCTTTCAAATATAAATCTCTTAAATCTACAAGAGTGGTCTTCCTTCCTTTGTAGATGCTAATAGTCTCTTTAAAAACTAGATAGGGATGGTCTTCCTTTCTCTCTTTAATTTCCCATAGCACAGTGGTCTTCCTTATGTCTTTGGGTGAAGATTCCAGGAAATGGTCTTCCTTTCTCCTGAAAATGCACCTTTTACTAATCAAGCCAAAAAGGATAGTCTTCCTGTCCCTCAGACTTCCCAAATCACTAACACAGCTCTAGGACTTAGTCCTTGGCTCATTGTATGGAACTCAGTTCATCACTCTCTTAGATTAGGGTATAGGGTGGTTTTCTCTTCAAATTGCTAACTCTAGCCAGCATGTCTAATGTCAAAACCAAACCAGAATATGCTTGTAGCTCTGACTTAGCATTGCAGGAGCTGAGGTGCTTGTCACTATGGACCATGTTGTGAGAGAATTAGGGCAAAATACCTGTTGTTTTTTTCATTCCTTATCCTTGAGCTTTTATGCCATCCTGGATGACTATGCTTAGCTCATTTCTTGGCTTGGTTTT
Organism: Nidularia sp. FH-822889; assembly: GCA_036937115.1. NCBI lineage: Eukaryota > Fungi > Basidiomycota > Agaricomycetes > Agaricales > Nidulariaceae > Nidularia > Nidularia sp. FH-822889. The sequence continues at coordinate 13,064 of JASFDF010000243.1, forward strand.
TGGTTTTCTCATATTTTGGGCATCGCTTACTAGCAATTGCATGTTTATTCATATTTATTCTCCAGGAGGGTGTCTTGCTGATGCCTTTCTCTCCTATTTTTCTCTCTTCTTCTGAGCCTGGCTACATATCTGATGTGTTGTCCATTTGTGTTTCTCTTACTTATATTTTGTTTATGCCTATTAGGGTTTCTTAGGTAGCATAGGCCTGTATGTCTCATTTACTATTATGTTATATTCTACCTGCATATGATTATCTAGATGTTCTTCTTTCATGCAATGTTCTCCTATGTTTCTTATTCTCTCACTGTGTGTGGCTGTTAGGGTTTGCATCTGAAGCCAAACATACATGACTGTCATTTTGGTTTGGCTGCATTATAGCTGCTCTTGGTTAAGGCTTAGCCACATCAGTTCCCCCCAGGTTCTGGATGCTAGTGCTATATGCAGCACTGCTGCACTCCACATTTTTGTTTGTTCTAGCTAGTCCATTTTCTCCAGTACTTAGAGCTTTGTTATTTTACTCTATCCTGTCATAGCTACATCAGGAATAAATGATAAAGAATTATATAAAATTAGATAATAAATAAAATTCAAAACTCTAATAAGTCTTCCATATTGTCTGTTCAAGGTAGTTATACATCAGTGATATTTGTGGTTTTCATAAGGCAAGTTAGATATACAGCGATTTATGATGCCAGGCACAAATTAAGAAAAGGTCAGACTATTGGCAAGAGCAATCATTAAGGCTATACATGATCTAATCTTGATTAATCTGCATTGATAATCTGTGAAGGAATGTTCTTCTTTATAAGGTGTCTCTGGTTGAATTAATTCTTGTATGCTTGATCAACAACACTCTTGATGGCAATGTTGATGAATCCCACCAAGAAACTCACAGCAGTATATTTCTATAATTGACTAAGAGCAGCACAATTCATTAGCTACCCTTATAATTAATGTTAGCATTTGCAGTGGTTATCAGATGCTTCCCTGGATACTTTTCTTACAGTTGTTGCCACTTGAAGAACCCCTGAACTTCTGACACATCTTAATAACTACATTGGCCTTATTTTGGCAGATAATCAAGGCATCTGAAGTGTTTTTGATTTGGAAATTACCAAGAGTCACAAGAGTGGTGCATTCCAGCAAGAATATTATCAGCAATGAATTTTATTAACAGATCTCCCAGTCTGGATTAGCATTTTCTCAGATTATACAATATATCTTGGAATATATCTCTTACAGATGTTGCCATTTTTAGGACACCAAGGATTTCTAATATTTTTAACAAACTACATAGGACATGTTTTGGTGCATAATCCAGGCAACAGAACTGCCTTGATTTGAATAATTACCAAGATTCTAAGAGTGGTGTATTCTGGCAGGAGTATTATCAAGAACAAATTTCATTAGCTATCCTTTCAATTAATGGTGGCATTTGCAGTGACTGTCAGATGCTTCTCAGAATATCTTTTTTATACATCTCACCATTTGAAGCACACTGGGACTTCTGATACTTTTTTTTTACAAACAACATAGGACTTGCTTTTGGCAGATAACCAAGGCAACAGTGCTGTTTTGATTTGGGTAATTAGTAGGCCTCACAAGAATGAAGTATTCCAGCAAGAATCTTATCAGCAATAAATTTCATTAACTGACCTTCCAGTCTGGGTTAGCATTTCACAGGTTATGCAATATACTTATCTTTCTTACAGAATGTTGCCATTTAAAGCACATAGGAGACTTCTCATATGTTTAGCACAGAGTTATTCATTCAGATAAACTGGGGTAAATGCACTTCATCACTATGGGGATTGCAAGCTCTGCAAGGAAGCCATGCTCAGCAAGAGCAAACTGACAATGCATTTTTTTACAATTAAGGAACTGTGTTTCAGATATTATACCATGAATATAAATTTTTAGTTCCTTTTTCACACTCCCCTATGATTGTAGGTGAGCTTTCTTTAATGCTTGCTGCTCACAAATTTTAGCCAAAATGCTAGTTTTTGGTAGTGAGCATTGTGCAGAAGAGCATGTAGGGAATACTTAGAACTATATTTGGTTGCCCTGTGGGCCTGTGGTGATATTGATGCTTAGGTGTGAGTGGCAATGTCACCTGTCTCATTCTTTTATTATGGCCCTCTGTCCAGGTTCAACATGCCAAAGCTCAAGTTTCTGGTGAGTTTGATGCTCACTAGCAGATTAGTGGATTAAAAAATTTGCATAGTTGTATATTAGCTACTTCTGTTTCCCATAAAAGTAATAAGATCCTAGTTTATGTATGGAATTTGGAATGGCTGGAAGACTGAAGGGTGAATTTCCTTAAATGATGAGTGAGTTAGCAGTCATTCTGGCAGTGAGTGTGGGTGAAACAAGTAAGTAAGACACAGCCACATTTACAGTTCCTAAATGTTCAAACAAGATCTGGAAACTCTTCCTCCTGGATTCCACTGTCAGAGTTGAGGCACAGAAGATATTGGAGGGTGGGAATTCTATATCTGTCTGCAAAGGATGGAATATCTTTGGTCCACCTTCTAGTAGATGTGATGGGAGGCACTTCATTGATGTCTGTTCATTATACTTAGTGACTTTTAAATGTAAACAGTTGATGAATGCACACACTGAGTAATGCATATGTTCTCTTGAGAGAACTAGGTACAACTCCTTCTGTTGCAGCCAGAAATACACTCTGAGGAATGTCTGCAGGAATGTGCTGGAAGGAGTAGAGAGGAAGTGGGAAAAATTGGGAAGAATCTACAAAAACATTAACATATTTATGTGCACAAGCATGCATAAGTGTGCATATCTCACCAAATAGAAGTAAAATAAATAATCATTAATGTACAAGAGTGTGCATCCAAGCATGTATAAGCATGCTCACTCTTAAATAATATTATACTTATAATTTGTGATAGTACATATGATATCAAGAGCGATGTTTATGTGGGAGTTACTGCTGCATGGAAATACATATTTGGTGATGTTTGCCTATTGCCATTTGCAAGGATCGATAATTGTTTAAAAATGGTTTATTTACCAGTCTACATCTACCACTGAGCACTGAAAGCAGAATAAATAAGTTCAGTAGGTTCTGCTGTACTTAGACATGAATTGAAATTTAGTGCCATTAAGCTTTCAGCTGATAAAATGCAAGAGAAATACACCTGTCAATATTTGTATCCTAATTAGGATAATTGACCAAGCTAGGTAACTAACAGGTATTTGGATATGGAAAGGCTATTCCTTGGCCTGTCTTACATCAAAATTACCATCCCTAGAATTTTTTTTATCTGTAGAGTAGCACTATGTTGTTGTAATTTTAGGCATTACAATTACCAGAAATTTACAGGTGCACAACTATGCATTAGCATGCACAAGTGTGCACCAAGCATACACAAGCAAGCACTGAGCATGCACAAGCATGCACCAAGTGTGCAGCAGCATGTGAGAGGCATGCATGAAAGATTATTTGCTGTTTGATTAGCCTGTTGTCTTGAATTAGGAATTGAGGTATAACACTTAATGTCAACATGATATTTATTTCTTAACTGACTTGATCATCTAGACAGCAGTAGAAGTCAACTAAATTCACCAAAGATGTCAATACTAAGATAATTTATGTATTACAGTAAATTAAATTGGTGCCTTGTGTATTTAAACATGACTAAATTAAAGAATGAGACCTAAACATGTGCTACAAATTTGCAATTTGCTAATCTTTGACATTACTTGCAGTGATTTCTTGATATGAAGGTAAATACCATGTGTTGGGGGACCACACTATCCAAAAATTGTTACTTGCAGTTTGATAACAAGTAAAAGGGATTTATAGGCTTAAATGAGCAGGAAGATATCTTTTACTGTAAAGAAGTTGGCTTCAGTCGGTCTAATGGGGACTAGGTCAGCAACATTTTTGAAGACACACTGTAAACAAAGGCAAATATTTGCATGCCTAATGCATGCTAATGGCTTGTATGGTCTGCCATGCTAATTTCTGTTTGTCCACCCATGGGCACTGCAGCACTTACTAAATATCACTGTCATGTGCTCCTGTTGTTAGGGCAAGAATTATGGAAAATAATAGGTGATTCACTCCCTGGATTCTATCTGGTTAAACCATCATGGAATCAAGGCAAGCAAGATGGCATAAACATTTCCTACTCATGTAACCTCTTCAGACTTCACAAAATGTAACTGACTATCCCTAGGCCCCAGAACTACCCCTACTCCATTATCTCATATTGTCCTGCAAGAACCTGTACTGCAGAGGCTTATGCTACCACTGCCTCCTGAAAAGAGGTCAGCCATTTGTCCTGGGCCACATTTATTGCAGTAAAGAGGTTAGGGGACATCAGTTCTGGGGTCTGGGCCCCTTGGTAATGCAGGGACCAGCTAAATAAATCCAAAGGAGTGTTTAGACACAAAAATAATTACTTTTCCATTACTCTTTATGTCTCAGGTAGTTTTCTCAGAAAAGCCAAGACAGATGAGCTGAGGATAGGGCTCTCTAGTATAGATCTATGCACTGCCAGGCAGCATGCACAGTAGCTGACCAGAGTGTTATCCAGGTGTTTATCAATTTCAGTATGGATAGACAGAGTGGACTGAGAGGTGTTCTGCTTTGAACTTAGTTTGCCTAAACCTACAGCAAGTGTCTTGTCATAACCAAATATATAACCCTGACTTGCCTTGCGGAACTGAAGAGATGTAATTGCAACTAAATAGAAAGTCAATAATAAATGCTTACTGAGGTGAATATTATGGAATAAAGTGTGGTTGGAAGTGCCTCAACCATGGGGACTGGGTGGGCCCAGGTTGTCAGCTCCTCCTGCTGCTCCTTCACCTTATGTGCAAATCCATTCTCATTATTGATCATAAAAGTGGCTAATTCTCTCTGTACCATCTGGTGTACTTCAATGACCTTAAGTATTATTGTATTAGACAGGATGAATGGATTATAGACAATACATCAAGACTGACAACCCACAACATACATCAAGGGAGTTGCTGTCAGGATATATCAATATATCATCCATAACCTGACAGATGTGAACAGCAGCATTGTAGCCATTAGCTTTACCAGCTCCAGGTTGGTACCAAACACAATTAGTGATTGAGCTCAGAACTGCTGGACTATTGCACAGGTCAAATAATGAATTTAAGCAGATGAGAGAGGTGTCCATGCTGAATTCCCTTAAGCCTTCTGATGTCAATTGAACTAGACTCCATGTCAAATCCCTATATGGCATAGCACATGCTATCTCCAAACTGCTCACAATCAATCCTGGGACTTTCCTGATTTCCTGCTCATGTCCAGGTTTACTCAGGTTTACTCCAGTCCATTTCCATTTTTGTACTTACTTTGTTTCAGCCACACACTATACGTTTTGTAGTATATCTCTCTGCATTAACAATTAATTTGTATTCCTTTAGTATTCATCATATGCTCTCTTTCTCTTAAACCACTTATTTCTCCATTGCACTAGTATGATTGTAGTACTTTGCATATTACTCTGGTTACTAAGACTTTCTAGTATTTAAATACTCTGAATGTATCATAGTACTTCAGTTTGTTAATTATATTGTCTTTAACATCTCTACTAGTCTCTAACTACCTTTAAATCATCCTCTCTTATCTCTACTGGTTATTATCCTTCTTGTTGTCACAATACATGCTCAACAAGATCTCTGGTCTCTAGAGATCACTCCTGACCAAATCCTCAGTCAGGAAGTTGAGTATCAATTCCCACCATACCTGAATCAACTCACTCACCATTATCTGTAAATTGGTCATTAGGAATGCAGGAGGTGCAGCACATAAGCTGAAGCCATTGCCCATCTTGACTCTCATACCCTGGTAATGCTCAAATGCATCCACTGGAGATATTCCTGGAGTCTCTGGAGTCTCTTCCTGGTAACCTCACACACTCTATCTGTCAGGAACCTCTGGGCTATAACCCGGAAAGACCAGTTCATGACAGTATTAACAAACACACATCCTTTTTCCTAGCATTTTGTCTATGTCTTTCAGTCACACTCCTTGCAACACCAATTTTTCAGCCATTCCTCCTCAAACTACTCAGACTGCAAGACAGGCAGAAACAATTTCTGGCCTCATCTCAACTCCTTGTGCTATCTATGTCATGCTGCCTCATAGAGGTTGCATATCTATGAATTTAGATCCTCAGAATGCAGAGACGATTTCGTTTTTTGGTCCTACAACTCCACCTTCTCAATCTAATGTTTTAGGTATGTCTCAAAACCTTGAGACTCATGAGACAATTTTTGCTCAGCACAAAAGTGCTTCACAACATGCTTGAGGACCTACAAGGTCTCCTACATACTCGCCTTTCAATAACCCACCATCTCACAATAATACCCCTGTGTGGTATAATCCTGGTGATCATCCCACTGAGCCCAGGAACCCAGCTCCAGAAGCTTCAGAAACACCACCCAGTACCACTGGTGAAATCCCTCCTGCCAGCTCTCCCTTTAGAGGCCCAGGAGGTGGTGGTCTCCCTAGTAGCCCTGGCAGCAGTGGAGGTGGTGGAGGCAGTGGAGGCAGAGGTGGCCCAGGTGGTAACCCAGGACCACTACCACAATCTCCCCCTCCTACCCCTAGACAATTTCAGCTTGGACCAGAAGTTCTGAGAGTTTTCCAAGACCTCTGGACAATTATTACTACTGTTGCTGCAAATCAGCAACAATATATTGGTTCAACTAAAACTACAGTTAAGGAACCAAATTCTTTCAATGCTTCCAGTCCAGATAAATTACAACCAATCATTGTTCAGTTGCACCTCAATTACAAGGATTGTCCAGCTGCCTTCTCTACTAATGAATCAAAAGTTAATTACACACTATCCTATCTCAAGGGCACTGCACTTAAGCTGTTTGAAACTACAACTCTTGAACCCTCTCCTATCGATACTTGACACTCTGATTATGCCAAGTTTATTATAATTCTACAATCAATTTTTGGTCCCACAGATCCTGTTGGAGATGCCAAAAACAAAATTGGTACTCTCAAAATGAAGGAAAACCAACATGTTATGAGATATAATGTTTCGTTCAATAATTTTTTTTTTTTTTTTTTTTTGAGCCGTTTTATTGCCTCTGAGGGTAGTACCCTACCTTGGCCTTGTGCTACATTATACATGCTTTTGGTAATATTGCTGCTTGTCTCCAGTGGGACAATGCAGCTCTTTGTTTCCATTACTATGCTGGATTGCCTAATTGCATTAAGGATGACCTCCTGCATTATCTCAAGGCTCAGACCCTTGCTCAACTGCAGAGCAATGTCCAGGCAGTTGATGCTTGCTATTGGGAGTGTCAAACAGAAATTGCACATGATAAATGCAACACTGACAAGGCTGACAAATTAGCCAAATCTTCCACTAATAAGGGGAAACAAACCTCTAATACTTCATCATCGATCACCTCTAGTGGGAATAATACCAGGAACTCCAGGTCATCCAGAAACTTTGGGAAATCAGCTAAGACTCCTAAGCCAGGAAATTCCAATAATAAATCCATGAGCCCTGACCTTACAGGAAAATTGGGGAAGGATAGAAAGCTGACCCAAGAGGAACAAAAGTGATGCTTTGATAACAACCTCTGTATGTTCTGTGGTATTGCAGGCCATGTTGCAGCAGATTGTTGCAAGACAAAAGCTGCTGAAGATCATGCTGCCACTACCACTGTGACTACCAGTTTGACTGGAGCCTCCAGTGGAACCTCTGGTAGTACCTCTGGCTCCTCTTCAGTGAGTTCATTTATTCAATGTATCCTGGTATATAAAATAAATCAATTTCTATCAAAGCATTTAGCATCTTATGTTGCTGAAGATGTGTTGACTCATACATTCACAGAATAATTTACAATGATGAGATAATTTTATTTGCTCAAATGTAACCAGATATATAACATGATTCCAATTACACTCAGACATTTAGTAACTCAGGCAGTTAAATGTCACTCAAAGGAATGTTGGTTTATATATGCATAGAATCATATATTGTGATGAGACAAATTTATTTTCTCATTGCAGTCAGATACCTAACATGATTCCATTCCCATTCAAACATTTAGTAATCTGGGTAACTGAATGTTGCTGAAAATAGTTTGATTTATACATGCATTAAATTATTGTCAAAATGAAATTGATTTGCCCAATGTAACCAGAGATCTAAATTGAATCCAACTACACTCAAAAATTTAGTAACCTGGGTAGCTAAATGTCATTCAGATATGTGTTGACTCATACATGCATAGAATTATGAGACAAATACATTGGCTTGATGTAGCTAAGTATCTATGATGATTCTAGCCACAGTTACACATTTAGTAACCTAGGTAGTTAAATGTCACTCAAATAAATATTGATTTATCAATGATACAAATTTATTTTCTAAATGTAATCACATGTCTAAAGTGATTTCTGAGTTGTTGAATGTCACTCAAATAAATATTGACTCATATAGGCATAGAATTTTACATGACAAGACAATGATGAGAGAAATTGATTTGTCCAATGCAACCAGATATCTAAAATCATGCCAGCTACACTCTAATAAATGCTGACTCATTGATGAGACAAATTAATTTCCCAAGTGTAGCCAAATGCCTGAAATTATTCCTGCTGCTCAAACATTTTGTAACAAGGGTAGCTAGATGTCAATTGACTAAATGTTACATGTTGATGAGACAAATTCATTTGCTAAATTGAGTCAGATATCTGAAATGATGCCATTTCATTAAAACTTTTAGTAACCTGGTTAGCTAAATGTCACTGAATATATCTTAATTAAGATGATATAAATGTATTTGCCCAGTGCAACCAGATACCTGAAGTGAATCCAGCCACACTCAAACATTTAGTGACCTAGGTAGTGAAGTCTCACTCAAATAGATTTTGACTTATTTATGAGACAAATTCATTTGCTGAATGCAATGGGATGTATGAAATAATTCTACTGCTCAAACATTTTGTAACCTGGGTAGTTAAACATCAATCACAGAAGTGTAGACTTGTTAATGAGACAAATAAATTTGGCCAATGTGGTCTGATATCTAAAATAATTCCATTTCCATTCAAACACTTAGTAACCTGGGTAGCTAAATGTCACTTGATTAAGATGATATGATGAAACAAATGGATTTTACCAGTGTAACCAGACATCTAAAGTGAATCTGGCCACTCTAAAACATTAGTTGTCTGGGTAGCTAAATTTCACTGAAGATATGTCAATGTATACATGCATATAATCATACAAACTGATTTTCTCATATAATCCAACATTTGAAAAGATTCCAGCTGCACTCAAACATACAGTAACCTGGGTAGCTAAATGTCACCCAAATAAATGTTGACTCATCCATGCATAGAATCATATATTATGATGAGACAAATTAATTTGCTTACTGTAACCAAATGTCAGACATGATTCCAGCTGTACTCCAAAATTTAGTAACCTAGGTAATTAAATGTCACTCAAATAAATCTTGGCTCATACATTCACAGAATCCATGAAGAATGGGATAATGCATGTAAAGCATGCCACCACAAGTTACATGTTGCTTAGTCTTCTTGAAATGATGAGTCAGTCATAATTAACATAAGCAAGGCATCTGCCAGTAAGTGCATGCAGATGTGTGATATTCTCAGTTCTGATGTGTCCCCATTCTAAGTGACTGCAGTCTAATTATGGACCACTTTCCACATTCAAGGTACCATTACAAGTGGCTTTCATATATGCTCATTGTTTAATATTGTTATGCTTCTGCTTCCCTTCCTTTCCCTTCCCCTCACTCTACACATCTCCATTCCTGTACTCTCTGCATAAAGCAGTATAAATCATCTAAGGTAGATGTCATCCATAGTCAACAAAAATCATGTGAAGAGCACGACAGTCTCTAAATTTGGAAAGTACATGGTTAAGTAACACAAAACCATGCTTTTTGCATAATTAGGATGGAATATCATAAACGTATTTCCTATAAGTTGTAGAATAGAATGATTTTCATGTAAAACTGAGTTTTGGTGATGAACTATAATGATTTGCAGGACTTCTTGACCAAATTTATTTGACCTCCCCCTCTCTAAATGTGTTGCATCCTACATATCCTTCAATCTGTTGACAAACTTCATTATGCAAGATGTGATGCCAAAAGTGAATGAGCTTGAGAAAGATGAAATTGTCTAGAAAGTAGTAGATGTGCATGTGCAAGAATTTGAGCTAGGTAAATTGACATCTCTGAGACTGTGAGTTATTGCAGTGATATCAGTCAATCAAAGCAGATAAAATCTTTCTGAGCTAATAAGTTCATTCAAATAATGCTGGTTCTCACCAAGTTTTTATAAATCATTCAAAGTCATATTTAGAACATTGTATAGGCATCTGATTTCCCAAAACCCTCTTTGAGATTTCAGTTGTTGTCTCAAAGAAAAGATAATCTATGAATCCCAGAGGTAATTTATCTGTGATATTAGCATTTACTTTTCATGGTAATTTTATCACAGCATATTTTATATGTAGGTTTTGTATCTCTTTCTGCTCTATAGCTCAGTAACAACTCCTGGGTTTCTATTATCTGAGATCTCTATCTACTTTTTCAATGTTAAGTTTCAATTTCAATTGTTCATGAATCAGCCTTCTTCTGCTCCTGAAAGAGATAGGCAGTGACTGAGAGCAGATAGACCATTATGTTTATAAATGATTGATACAAATGAGCATTGGATTTGTAGTAGCAGTTGCACTGCTACTACTCCTTTTTCTACAAGTAATTGAATAGTATACTTTACATGCAGCCTACAGGGTAAAAAATACTTTTAATCTGCTCTTTCAATGTCAGTTTCTATACCCTTCTCTTTCTCATCTTCCTCCTTGGTCACAATTTTTTTCCTTTAATATTTGTGGTCTTTTATCAACTCTTTGTGTATGTAAGAAATGTAATATGTGCATAGACCAATTGAAATTGTCAACCATCATTTTATTAAAAGTTGATAGAAAGCCATCAGGCCAAGCATTTAACATTTACATGCATAAATATATAGTACATGTGTGATACACTGTGCAGCTATCTACACCCAAAAACATGAATTTTTCGAATTTTAAAGGAAAAATAATACCTTCAGATAAAATAATGAGCTTGAGTGGCAATAATCTCACCACTTGCAAATTTAGGCTGATATTATTTTTTCTAAGTCCATTCATTTCATCATATTACTTCACCACTTATATATATTTATGTAGTAGTCTTCCAAGATGGTATGGTTCAGTGGTTAAAGTGTTAGTACATCAGAGATACATTAGATAATATAACTTTGCAAGGTTGTTGGTTCAACCACTGCAATAGAACAATTTTATTCATAATTGTCAGATTGAGTGGTGATAATTTCACCACTCAAAATACTTGATTAGGAGTGGTGGAAATGTCACCACTCAAGTACTTGACTACAAGTGGTGAAAATTTCATCAGTCAAATTACTTTATTTTAAGTGGTGAGGATTTTACCACTGGGCTCTCTTATGGTATTTCTGAACTAACACTTTGGTGTATTTCTGTACTATGCTTTTGGTGCATTTCTGTATGTGCTATTATGCTATAGCACGTACAGGCTGCCCCTTATCTAGAGAACTAGAAGAAAATAAGGCTATACATTATATACAATAATATTAGGAGTATGTGATTGTGTGTTTATTTGTTTGGCAAAAGCTTCTAAATATAACATGCATATACAGAGCCCTCAAGCATCACTAGGTGCTGAAAAGTAGGAAAACAAGTATTGTCACACAGTACTATAAGCAACTCTATGGTCTTATTTTCTGCAATATAAAATAAACATTATAGATGCTTTCTTACCAGCATATAAGAAGCCCTCAAGCATATATTATCAGTTAAAGAGGGAATGCATCTCCAAGGGATTGCATTTTTTCTTAGAATATTCCCAAGCTGTTAATATGAAGGAGAAAATGAAAAAAAATAATATAAATGCAGAATAAAAATAATGCAAAATGTTGGACATGTTCAGTCAGCACTACAGTTTGCTCAGCTAGCATGGAATGCCAAGCCCAGCTTCATTTTAGAAAAACTCTGAAATAGGAAAGAGAAAGGAAATAAAACTCAGGAAGCAGACCCAGGAAGGTAGTAGAGAGGTTTTGTACACCCCCTGGCTCATAGCAGTCAATAAGAATCACTTATAGCTATTTAGACGAGTTTAGCCCAAGAGATAGCACTATTTCTGCTCAACAAGGGTTGTGTTACAAAGGTTTTCCATAATAAGTAACCCGTTATGCAACATCTTTTTCTTTACTTAGAACAATGATCACATGAGTGGTTATATTTAGTTTAGCCAACAACAACAGTAGTTATACTTAGCATATTGTGCACAGACCATCATAGATTACTATAAGTAGTATTCTGTAGTCAGGTCTTGTTCTTCAGCTTGACCTAGGCAAATTGTCATGAACTGGTCTTCCAGGGGTATAGCCCAGAAGATCCGGATAGATAGGGTATGTGATATTAACAGAAAGAGATTCCGGAGTCTCCAGGAATATCTCTGGTTAACATGTTTGAGTGCTACCAAGGCAGGAGATTGAGATGGGCAATGGCTTCAACTTATGTGCTGTGCCTCCTTCGTTCCTGACACCCAATTTACAGATAACGGTGAGTGGGCTGATTCAGATATAATGGAGTTCGATACTCAACTTCCTGACTGAAGGATTGGTCAGGAGGGATCTCTGGAGACTGGAGATCTCATTGAGTGCATAGTGCGACGACGAGAGGGATTGTATGAGTAGGGATGACAGGGGATGATTCGGAGGTAGTTTAGAGACTTTGTAAGGATGTTGAGGACAAGATGTAGACGTTGTGAATGTAGATAGATAAGTAATTAACAAACTGAAGTACTATGATACATTCAAAGTACTTAAATACTGAAAACTCTAGATAACCAGAGTAATATTCAAAGCACTACAATTATACTAGTGCGATGGAGAAGCAAGTGGGTTAAGAAATAGAGAGCAGGGATCAGGGGGAGAGGATGATGAGGGATAAGGCTGCACAGATGGAGCACAAACATCTTGCAAGAAAGAAACATATGCAGGATATGTTGGCAAAGGCAGGGGCATCTGGGGTAAGTCAGAGCATGTTTCTGGAGTGACCTGAGTACTAACAATTAACTTTTCTCAGAGCGCAATGATTATAGTGCCGGTGAGTGGTTACTAAGATCACATATATTTGTTTTGCTGACCAAAAAATTAGCCCATGAAATCTGCCAACCCCCCTAAGAAGAATACGAAGGGGAAGGGCAAGTCTGTAGTGCACAAACCCATCAAATGTGAAGAGACATCTGGGCCTGACAAAGACAGCGAAGTTGTCGGCATCATGCTGATGCCCCATCCCCAGAACCTGACAATGGATGTGGAATGGATGCAGGTGCACAGCAACGACAAGTGCAAGAGCTGTGCTCACAAGGTGCTGGAGTGCTGGGTGCAGGGTGACAGGAGTGCTTGCTTCAACTGCATGAAGCAGGCAGAGAAGTGCTCGTTGGTGAAGAGTGCGCCTCACAAACGGAAGGTTGAGGTGGTCATCAAGGCTGGGTTGTCGAAGAAGTGCAAGGTGGAGGAGGGTCCCAGAGCGGAGCTAATGCTCCTGAGGGAGGTTTCGAGGGCAGCTGACACATTGGAGGGGATGCTCCAACTTCAACACAAGACAAACAAGAAGCTGCTACTGAGGCAGGCCCAGGTCGTCGAGAAGCTCAACACCATCAGTAAATCGCTCGGGTCCTCGAAGGAGACTCTCAAGGACCTCACCTACTATATGAACAAGATTGCTGACTACCAGTGGGATCGGACAAAGCAAGTCAAGAAGGCGCAAAAGCAACGTGATGTGCAGCTAGGGCTTTCGACAGAGGAGGGTGACGGGTACAGGATGTGTGAGGTGTCACTGGAGGGTGTCAATGAAACACTTCAAGAGCAGGGGCGAGTACCAGAGGGAGTTCAGGTGCCAGAGCGAGTTCAGAAGCTGGAGCAGGGACATGTTGAGAGTAACAATGTCGAGATGGCGGATGGGCAGAAAGAGTAGGGGTAGAATGGGAATCTTGGGAGGGCATTTGGCCTTCATTACTGTACATAAATTGTTTGTATCTTGAAAGGTGATTTTGGAACTACAATATGAGTTTGAAAGGAAAATGAAAAGAATAAAGTGAAACTGAGTGACAAGCTGGAGATTCACCAGAGACTGGTGAATTTTGCATAAGTGAATAGCGAAGTTGAAATGAAAATGAAAATGTTCTATGAGGGTGACCAAGGACCTGGTTTGTTAGGATACTTGGCATGGAAGTCAGCAACGAGTTCTGGGGCATTACCCAATTCTGTAGCTAGTAGCCAGGATGTTTCTTCATTGGTACCTTTGTAGCCAGCCCATTTGATTAGGTACAAAAGATTACAGTATTGACATCGACAATCAATCTTGGTGTCTAGAATTTCAGAAATTTCGTATTCGGGTTCGCCTTCGACCAGAACTGGAGGTGGGGGTGATTGAACACGGTTAGGGATGGTGTTGGGGACAACAGGCTCAAGTTGAGATACATGGAATACAGAGTGAATGGCTTGCATTGACTCAGGTAACCGGAGTGTCCAGGAGTGGCTTCCGGCTTGTGCAATAATTTTGAACAGTCCAAGATATTTTTCTGAGAACTTCTTGGTCGGGCGTGTAGTACAAATAAATTCAGCTTTCAGGAAAGCTTTGTCTCCAACCTTGAAGTCAGGAGGTTTAGTTCAATGAGTGTCGGCAGGACCTTGATATCATTTCTGAGCAGTGGAGATCATTTTCTGGAGCTCCTGGTGGAGCTCATCTAAATCAACCATGAAGTCGCAAGTGCAGGCACTAACTAAATTGCGTTTTGGATAGATAGTGATATTAGGATGATATCCTTTGTTGGCAAAGAAAGGTGAAATGCCTGTAGTTGTGCTAGGAGAGTTATTATATGCAAATTTGGCAAGAGGAAGTAGTTCAGCCCAATTGTCCTGTTGATAATTGCAATAAGTCCTAATGTATTGTTCCAAGATTTGATTAACACATTTTGTCTGACCATCGCCTTCTGGGTGGTAACCAGATGTGAAGTGTAATTCCATATCTAGAGCCTTTCCTAGAGAGCAGAAGAAATGGGAGACAAATTCAGAGCCCCAGTCAGATGTAATATGTTTGGGGACTCCATGCTTGGAAAAGACATGCACAAAAAAGACTAGTGCAAGCTGAGCAGAAGTAATGGTGACATTTGTAGGGATGAATATGCCTTGCTTAGTGAAGTGGTCAATGATTACAAGGATAGAGTTGAAACCGGAGGACTCCAGTAATTTCTCAATGAAATCCATCAAGATAGAATTCCAAGGCTTCTCTGGTATAGGGAGTTGCTTCAAGAGTCCATATGGCCTGTGATGCTTCGACTGAGAGTGCTGGCATGTAATGCATGAATTGCAGTAATCCTTAACCATGGTCCTGATATTAGGCCAGGTATAGGTTCTGCAAATGAGGGAAAGAGTCTTATTTTGGCCGAAATGACCTGACAAGATGTGATTGTGTTTGTACTAGAGTACATGGAGTCTCAGGTCATTAGTATCTGGGACATAAATGCAGTTGTCAAGATGCAGTAGTCCAGCAGAGTCTATAGACCATCGAGGATCAGAGGGAATAGGTAGGTGAATATTTGTAATTGGATCAGAGGATTGTGCAGAGAGAATGTCGTTGTGAAGAAGTTCGATATCCATAATGGTAGCACTCTGGAGGACTGGAAATGCTAAAATTGTAGCTTGTAGGGACAAAGCCAATTGCTCATTGGAAAATACTGGACAGAAGTTGTGAGGATTAACCTGGGCGTAGTTGCTATTTCCCCCTTTAGGGTAGATGTCCCATTGTCTAGTTAAAGAGTCAGGTTTAGTTCCAAGATGTCCAGGGCAGAAATGGATGACCAGGTTGAACTGAAATAGATATTCAGACCACTGGGCTTGACAATGAGTCAAGACCTTAGTAGTAGCAAAATACTTGAGATTTTTGTGATCTGTGACAACATCGATAGGTTTGGCTAAGCCTTCAAGGTAATGTCACCATACACAGAACGCCTCGAAGATGGCGAGGAGTTCTTTGTTGTGAGTATCGTAATTCAGTTCAGGAGGGGTAAATGTCCTTGAGTGAAACACAATAGGGTGGATTTCTCCATCCTCATGAAGGATAGAAAGAATCATGCCAAGAGCATAGTCTGAAGCATTGGTCTCGACAATGAGTGGAGTGTCAGGGACCCAATGGGTGAGAATAGGGGCAGTAGTAAAAGCTTTCTTAAGTTCATCAAAAGCTTTCCTGCAATTCTCAGAGAATAACCACAGAGCACCCTTACAGGTCAGGCAAGTGAGAGGTACCACAATATCAGAATAGTTAGCAATGAAACAACGATAGAAATTAGCAAATCCTAGGAAGGATTGTATGTCCTTCACTTTTCTGGGTTCTGGCCAGTCCTGGATAGTTTAAACCTTGGAGGATGCCATAGTCAGGCACTCCGGAGACAATATGTAGCCTAGATATTTGACTGAATCTGAATGGAATTCACATTTGTCAGCACAGGCATAAAGTCCATGTTTCCAGAGACACCGGAGCACCTCCTGTACATGAATCTTGTGCTGAGCAAGGTCGTTGGAGTAAATGAGAATATTGTCGAGGTATACAATGACTGATATGTCCAGGAGATCTGCAAAGATGTCATTCATGAAGTGTTGGAAAGTGGCTGGAGCATTGGAAAGCCCAAATGGCATAACTAGCCATTCAAAAGAGCCATAGCAAGTGTAAAACACTGTTTTCCATTCATCGCCTTCAGCAATACAGACATGGTGATATGCATGGTGTAGGTCAATTTTCTCATAGATACAAGCCTCACAGGGAGTATCCAGAAGGTCAGATATCAGCGGTAGCAGATAACGATCCTTCTTGGTGATTTTGTTAAGTCCCTGAAAATTGACACATAGCCAGAGCAAGCCATCCTTTTTATGGACAAAAAGGACAGTAGCACCATGCAAGGAACACGATGGGTGTATGAAACCAATGGATAGGTTTTCATCTATGAACTTGCAAAGGGAGATAAGTTTGTTTGTCATGATGAAAGGGCATGGATGCGCAGAGATGAAACTCCATAGGTACACTGGTAGGCTCTATGCAGTCCTCAGCCAGTGTGGAGCACTGAGAACTGCTCTTCATTTTTTCGAGTCCATATTGGAACTTGAAGTAGCTGAAGAGGTGTTAGAGGTACCACTGGAGGTTCTGGTCAAACTTGTAGTCGTGGTGGTAGTGGCAGCACAACCTTTAGCAGCTTTTGCCTTGCGACAGTCTGCTGCAACATGGCCTGCAATACCACAGAACATACAGAGGTTGTTGTCGAAATGTTGCTTATGTTCCTCTTGGGTCAGCTTTCCATCTTTACCCAATTTTCCTGTAAGGTCAGGGGTCATGGAATTAGAATTTCCCGTTTTGGGAGTCTTAGCTGATTTCCTGGAGCTTCCAGTTGACCCAGAGTTCCCAGTATTATTTCTGCTAGAGGTGTTCGATGACGAAGTATTGGTAGATTGTTTCCCCTTGTTAGTGGAAGACTTGGCCGATTTCTCAGCCTTGTCAGTGTTGCATTTATTGCATGCAATTTCTGTTTGACACTCCCAATAGCGAGTGTTGACTGCCTGAACATTGCTCTGAAGTTGAGCAAGGGTCTGAGCCTTGGGATAACGCAGGAGGTCATCCTTAATATGATCAGGCAATCCAGCATAGTAATGGAAACAGAGAGCAGCGTTGTCCCACTGGAGACGAGCAGTGATATTATTGAACAAAATGTTGTATTTCACAACATGTTGATTTTTCTTCATTTTAAGAGTACCGATTTTGTTTTCTGCATCTCTGACAGGATCTGGGGGACCGAAATTTGACTGTAAAATTGAAATAACTCAGCATAGTCTGAGCACCAAGTATCGATAGGAGAGGGTTCGAGAATTGCAGTTTCAAACAGCTTAAGTGCAGTGCCCTTGAGATAGGACAGCATGTAATTGACTTTTGCTGCATTGGTATAGAAAGCAGCTGGACAATCCTCATAATTGAGGTGCAACTGAACAATGAAAGGCATAATTTGTTTGGACTGGAACTGTTGAAAGAATCTGGTTCCTTGACCTTGGTTTTAGTTGAACTGGTATGTTGTTGCTGATTCACAGCAACAGTAGTGATAATTGTCCTGTGGTCTTGGAAGACTCTTAGAACATCCAGCCCAAGCTGAAATTGTCCAGGAATAGGAGCGGGAGATTGGGGTGGTAGGCCTGGGTTGCCACCCAGGCCACCACCACCTCCACCGCCTCCACTACCGCCAGGGCTACTAGGGGGTCCACCACCTCCTGGGCCTCCAAAGGGAGAACCGGCAGGAGGGATTGGAATAGGGGTACCAGGTGGTGCTTCTGGAGCTTCCGGAGCTGGGCTCCCAGGCTCAGATGGATTACCACCAGGATTGTGCAGTGCAGGAGTATTATCGTGAGATGGTGGGTTATCAAAACAAGTATGTAGGAGACCTTGTAGGTCCTTGAGAATGTTGTGAAGCACTTTCATGCTGAGCAAAGACTGTTTCGGGAGTCTCAAGAGTTTGAGACATCCCTAAAATGTTAGATCAAGAAGGTGGGGTTGTAGGACCAAAAACAAAAAAGTCTCAGTGTTCTGAGGATCTAAATTGATAGATACACAACCTCTATGAGGTGGCGTGACAGAGATAGCACGAGGAGTTGAGATTAGGCCAGAAACTGTTCCTGCCCGTCTCGCAGTCTGAGTAGTTCAAGGAGGAATGGCTGAAAAATTTGTGTCACGAGGAGTGTGACCAAAAGACATAGACAATATGCTAGGAACAAGGATGCAAGTTTGTTAATACTGTCACAAACTGGTCTTCCAAGGGTATAGCCCAGGGGATCCAGATAGATAGGGTACATGATATTAACAGAAAGAGATTCTGGAGTCTCCAGAAATATCTCTGGTTAACATGTTCGAGCACTACCAAGGCAGGAGATTGAGATGGGCAACGGCTTCAGCTTATGTGCTGTGCCTCCTTCATTCCTAACACCCAATTTACAGACAACAGTGAGTGGGCTGATTCAGATTTATGGAGTTCAATACTCAACTTCCTGATCAAAGGTGGCTGAGGACAGCCAAGAGCTTTAGTGGGGGGGAGATGATATGCCCCAGGTGGATCTACACCTAAACACTAAAGAAATACTAAATATCAGCATTTAGATGTATGGTATTTGGGTGAAGACATCTAGCTACAGAAAGACAGTACAGTAATAAAATTCAAAGTACTATAAAGAACAGGCTAGCTAGAATGAAGGATAACACAGAGTGTAGCTGTGCCGAGTATAGCACCGGCACTCGGAACCTGGGGGAACCGATATGGCTAAGCTGTAACCGAGAACGGCTATAGCGCAGCAGAACCAAAATGATGGTGGTATTTGTTTGGCTATGGATGTGAGTCCTAACAATAACACACAACATAAGAATAAGAAACATGGGAGATCGTCACACAAAAGTGAAACCTACGGATAACCGTAAAAAGGTGGAAACAACATAATATTGAATAGAATACACATGGCTATACTAAGTCAGTAAGAGACCTACAAGACACAGAAA
>JASFDF010000244.1:0-32704 GCA_036937115.1 Nidularia sp. FH-822889
AACAGATATCTCCGTGTGTTATTTTCCCGGAAGACATAGTGCTTCTATTCAGCTTCGTGTGGTTCGCGCTTAGTATGGTTCAGGTAACATATGGCTTAAAGACAGTCTTGATACGGGCCACCTTAGGCTTCCTGATTTAGGGTCTTCTTTTATGGGGAGCAGAATGATTTGTAATCTTAAAGTATGTTCACCACATGGGCTCCAACTCGTCAGACCGGTGTTAGCATCCATAGGCTTAATCAGTCCACGAGAAACACAAATGTAGCAAGGCCACAGTTTATCGATTCTTGGAGATTTTTGAGGTTTCAGAATCATAACTGGCTTGAATTTCGCATCTTCAAGCATAATCATCTTGCGTTCTTGCTCATTTGTTCTTCATTTCTTGAGTCATCCCGCTCTGGCATCCATAGGCTAGAGGCATTTATCCATCATTCCACGACCAATGTGTAAGTAAGGCCACGTTCATTAATTCTTCTAGTCTCTTGCGGCTTCGAGCGAATTTCGTATCTTCTAGCACAACCACCCTGCATTTTGGTCTTCATTTGCATCGTTCACAAAAGGATGGCCTGAGGTAGCAGAATCCACACTCCAGAAGGATCAACGGGGCCAAGGAATAGTATACAGAGCCATGGTACAAACGAGAGAGGGTAGGTGACGCGGGTGAGTAGTGCTGATCGTGTGATAGGTCGCTGGGGTGTATAAGTACAAGAATCAAAGGGGGTGGCGCGCGAACATGAAAACAATAACATTAACCAGGAAGGTAGCGCACGAGAGGATGGAAGGTTTTGAAGGATGGTTAGAAACCATAGGGTATGGCAACAGGAGGGAAATAAAAAGCAGGCAAACAAAAAGAGAACTCATCGCATGCATGACGCCTTGATGCGCCCTAGAAATCATCATCTGCGTCGTTCTTCGTCAACGCCCTTAGAGCCGTGCTCGAGATGGTCTTGGCCTCATCGAAGATCCTCGCCGTCGGTGCGATGCCCCCCTTCGTTGCACCCGCTTTGATATGGCAGAGCTCACGGAACGCGACAGAGAATGCAAACCGCTGGTTGTAGTAATATGCGTACGATGCCATTACCTCCTGAGCATTCGAGATGAGGCACAAGTTCTTCCCGGCGAGACCCTCCGCGTAGGTGCGAGCCGCTTGGAGCATCAAGTCTTCCTGGCCTGATTTAGCCGACTTGAATCGAGGCTTCTTCTGCGGAGACGAGGCAGTGGATACTGTAGCGTCCCGAGACCGTTTGCAGGCGTCTATCCAATATCTATGTGCCTTCTTCACTACATCGGTGATGACGTCCAGCTCCTCGCGAAAGTCCTTGAACTTGTATTTTTCGAAGATATCGCATGCTTGCTCACTCGCGATCTTGTACGGCCGCTCGAGGTCCTTGTCAACACGCTCGGTGCTTTCAGTCACTGTTGCCTCAAATTTAGCAAGCAGCTCGTCTCCCTTCACTTTGGCTGCTCGTGCCAGTTGATCGAGAATGAACTCTCCGGAACTCCGTGGTTTTTGGCCGAATGCCCTCTGATCTCTGTCAAAGACGCCAGGCTTGAGACGATGACCGGTCTTGCTGGCATCAAGAAGAGTGGCAAAACTGCAATGTTGGCCAGGTTAAATGAGAGAACACATTAAAGTGAGATAGATCGTACACATAGGCAAGTCGGACCGTTTTCGGGTCTGAATACCCATGAAGTTGAACAGCGTTGTCATGAAACATGGAGTACAATCCAAGTTTGGAGCTATTAAGGTTTAGTAACAGCACTTCTTGAAAGGCCAGCTGTGCGTCAACTCGGTTCTTGCTACCTTGTGCACGTTGGCAAAATACGTCTACTTGCTCGACTTCACGCTCAAAATCGTCCATAAGGTTGGCAGGAGGAGCGGTGAAAGGTTGATTACGGAAGAATTCCACGATAAGTGTGTCCTTGACCATGACAATGTCATCTAAGGTGCGAATGAGTATACGTCATCCGCCAGTCACGAGATGACATACCTCCATCCATGTCTTCATGAATGTTGCGTGTTAACTTTCATCGAATCAACGATAAAAGTAGGGCTTACCTCCTCCGCTAAGAAGACTCGCCAAACTACAACTTCCTTTGGTTGAGACGATAACAACATCGGGCCAGTCATACAGGTCCCGAATATCGACAGCGGTAACCTGGAGTTCGAAGTATGTCAGATCAAGTGCCACATACGGAGTGAGAGTTAACGAACCTTTTGCATGTCAGAAGGAAGACGAATAGGGTATCTGCGAAGATGTCAGCCTCAATCAGAAAATAGACCGTGGGCAATCACCTTCCGAGCTAAATTATAGAAATCAGGACAAAGTAGACTCTTTCAAAATTAGCATGACATACAATAATTTCCCCTGTGAGGACATGAAACAAAGTTTCGGTAGCAGGATCTTTAAGAGGGCGAGTAGATCGATAAAAAATTTGGCCCTCTTTGAGGACGCCCAGAGGGTCTATATACATGATGGTAAGCTTTGTTTGACGCAGAAAGATCATAGAAACACACCAGGAAGAATGAACCCTCCTAGAGATTCCTGAAGAGGAATCTTATATTTCTCAACTGATGACTTGATGACCTGATGGACGATCCACTTGATCTTTTCTCTTAGATATTCCATCTTTGCAGGATGAAAACCAGCTTGCACGAGCTCCAACGCAGATTCATGCAGTGCTAGAGGGGCTGCCACATACGTGTCAGTACACTCATACAGAGGAAGTCATACTGTTGGCTCACCTCCACTATACTCATTGCGTCCTGTGTAGCTGGGTACTTCGTTATCTAAAATAACATCTGCATCAACGTCATCATGCCCCCAATCGCGGCCTTGCAAGCCCAGGGCACGGCTAGCGCCAGCGGCGAGCCTTTGAGATCTTGAGCCAGAGACATGACCGCTCTTGTTGATGGTGTCCCATAGGAATACCATTGCCTGAGGTCGAGTCCAGTCCATGAGGGGCATTACCTCATCCAGAAGGCCTTGCTCAAGAAGAGAAATGAGCAAATCATGCGGGACACCATTGAAAGAAAGGTTGAGGATGCTTTGTTGAGAGAGCGAAATTGACGAAGACGACTGCGAAACCGTCAAAAGGTCGAAAATAGAGTGCGCACGGTCGATGTCAGGGAGTGAAATCTTGTTCTGGGACTTGCGTATCCAAATCTTTGCGTCATCGCTCTTGTCATAAGGATCGAGCATCCACATTCCTTTCGCCCCTGCGATACGACCTTGCACAGCAGTTCGCAACGAATCGAACTGAAACTTCTTCGTAATGGCCAAAAGAGCGGCTCGGTTCATGAACCCGCAACCATCAGTCATGATCTTGTCAGCAGGTGCCTTGCCACCTCTCCAATCAGCGGCGTCTAGCAAAGAAAGAAATGAGAACAAGTAAGGGTCTTAGCTAGTAATGAAGGCGTACAGATATCATCTATGAAAATAATATTGTGCTTTTCAAATTTGATGGCAGGTATGGAGTTCGACAGTCCAAGTGCGAACCGTGCAGCGTACTTGCTAATGGGCTGAAATAATCTTGAGAACGTAGTTTGGATAGATATACAGTGAGTACATCTTACTTGGTCAAAATTGGACATAATGGGGTTGTGCCAGTTGATGAAGTCAGAAAACGACATTCGGGTTTCATCTCCGCACCACTGCTGGGGCTGACGTTCATAGTCTTCGTTAATCTCAACCAAATAGACTCCGTTATCTTTGGCGTGAAATGGTACGAAAACACGTCCACACAAGACAAACCGTCTTGCAAGAAAGTCCTTCACCTTGCTACTTTCATTCATGATGAGCTTGTCCGATACTCGGATTTGGAGCATGCGCCGAGAACCGCAATAACGTGCGAACCGATGAGAGCGCCGCTTTTCAAGAGGTTCGAGTTGAATAGCGTAAGATTCATCCTCGTGCTTCACAAGGCGACCCAGTTGTTGAATCCGACCACCATACCAGTCGGATTCATCCTCCCAGGTTCCCATAAGGCCAAGGCCGCGTCCCTGATTTTCCTTAATTGCCTTGTCCTCGCGGTCGAGTTCGCGCCTATGAAAATCCGGAGATCAGAGTGAGATTCACAACCAAGAAGAGAAGCCCACCAGATGGAGAGATCTGTCTTCTTATTCGACCTTTTGGATCCTTCCCCGAGCATCACACTGCGAACACGGTAAGCGGATTCAGCGCTAGTACCTGTGAGATAGCCCAATTTTGATCGCACGTCTTCCCAACTCCATTTACCAATGGACACGCCCCGGGCCAGCTCGTACTGCACACCCCAGCTAATTTTTTGCTTGTCAAAAAGATTCTGTGTCACCAGACAGTGTGCAATGAGGACTATTGGCAAGCTATCGGTTCCAATTTTAAAATTAAGAACAGATTGGGGAAAGGTAATAGCGTTTTTCGAAGAGGTCGCTCTGTTTGCATTCGCCCTGGGTAGAGCTGTTGCTGTTTCCTTGTACGCGGAAGACGATGGAAGGGAACTGGAGGTAGAGATCGTAGCTGATGGCGCGGAAAAGTGGGGTTTTGGCATTGCATTATTACCAGTGCCCGGGGATGATATGCCAGGAATACCTCCCTGGGGAAATGGCTCTCCCATCAAATGATTCGATTTGGATGCTGGCATGAGAGATCGTTTTGATACATGGGAGGATGGTGTAGGACTGAAAACATCGTCCACATTGGGGGAGGTAATGAATTGGCGTCGGGGGGAGCCGGTCAGCTTCTCACTGAACTTTGATTTGGATCCGGAGACGCACCCTTGGGAAGAAAGTTTTCGTACTTTGGGCGGAGACCGATTTGATGAGTCCCGAGAATTAGTACTGTATTCGCCGATGGAACTCAACGAGGTGGAAGTCGAGATAATTGGAAACAGCGAGTTCGCTGAAGAGATTGACGTCGAGGTACTGAAGAAATGACTCTCGTCCATAGAGGATGTCCTTGTAGAAGACTGAGAGGGTTCAATATCCGTCAACACTGTTTGAGGATGATCAGCTTGCAGGTCACGGAGACAAGTGGTTAATATTACTCGTAGAAACTAACATCAAGGCGTTAGGAAGTCGCAGAGAAGTATTAATATAAAGACGCTTACCTTCGTTCTCTGAGTCGGAATCTATCACGATTCCTTTCCGTTTACAATTGTTCTAGAGTTCAGTTATCATAAGTAAATGTGTTAAAAAAATACGAGATGGGCGCATACTGTGGGGGGCTGAAGTGGAGAAAGAGCAGGTTTCCTTGAAGGAATCGGCGAAGAAGCTGTAAAGTTATGAGGAGAAAGTCTTTAGAATATGATGATAAAGAAGCGTACACTCCTTCAGTTTGAGCTTTGCTAGAGCAGTGTTCACCGAAGTTGAGTGCTCTTTTGTCCACTCACTCGTAGACTTCTTGGACGGAGTTCTAGGAGAAGATGTAGAATAAGGTTGATGTCGGCTTGAAGAAGTCGAGCGATCTAATATAACGATGATTAGCACGCAGTGCCGAGCTCATCGTTAAAGGTGATAGGCACTTCTGGTTGTTCTAGCAACCTTAGTATCGTCAGGCACTTCTTTCTTCTTCTCCGTGATACGTGAGGATTGGCCCCTGGATGATGTTGGATCGGGAGATGCTGGGGCAACGGTTAAGACAAAAAGGCCACTGATACTCAGTGGGCAAGCTACTCACCGCGAAAAGCCGTAGGTACGGTGCTCTTGGATGAAGATGCCTTTGGCTTTGTAGGTGAATTGAACAGCTCTTCACCTGTTGTCAAGAAACTCGGTTAATAACGCTGATGTTTCTAGAGTGTATATGAGTTGACCCAGACCTGGCACGTAGCTCCATAGTTCTTCATCATCAGCAAATTCATAGTCCTAAAAGATCCAGATGAGAGTCGCCTCTCGTTACACAATATGCAAACTGAGGGTACGTACACTGCTAATATCGCCAGATACTGACATTGATGCGATATCAGTGCCACTTTCCGCGGTAGCACGATTTGAAGATGAAGAAGTTAAATTATACAAGAAATTTATCCAAGGAGATTGGTATTGTTTATGGGGTATATGTTCCTCGACAGGTATGCTACAGGGAGAGAAAGACAAGAAAGTACATCAGCGGTGGCTGCACTGACAGGGATTCCGAGTCGGGAACCGTCAAAGAGACTTGCCCGCATTCGGCTAGTATTCAACTTGTCACTGATCACGTGCTTCGCGACGCTCAGCGTGACAATAAGCGAAATTTATGAAGTTGACCACAACCACCATGTACACCTCTTCAGCCGCACAGAAAGCCAAGAGACGGACCCATACACGACCAGAACTCACAGATGAGCAGAAGCAAGAGATTAAGGAGGCATTCGAGCTGTTCGACACGGATAAGGATGGCTGTGTCGACTACCACGAACTGAAGGTCGCGATGCGGGCGCTAGGATTTGACATGAAGAAGGCGGAGGTGCTAAAAATCCTTAGGGACCACGATAAGACAGGACATGGGTTGATGGATTTCGAGGATTTCGCGAAAATCAGTGAGTGTCGCGTCTGTTTCAGCTACACACATCATGGCATCTCTTGTAGTGGCCAAGCGGTGGCATGCGGCGAGGGGCTTTGAATTTCATGTAGTTTGGGAGGAAGCCGCGTTGATTCAGGCGCATTCTATTGTTGTATAAGCGATAATTAGACCGGACGCGTTCTAATTGTACTTTTACCAGTGAGCGAACGAATACTGGCGCGGGACCCCATGGAAGAGATTCGACGCGCATTCCAGCTGTTCGACGATGACAACACGGGAAAGATCAGTTTACGCAATCTTCGGCGTGTAGCAAAGGAGATAGGTGACCGCCTGGAGGATGATGAGTTGTAAGTTTACTTATCTTCTATAAAATGCAAAGCTAATCGGCTTGGGCCTCCCACCAGACAAGCCATGATAGATGAATTTGATCTCGACCAAGACGGAGAGATCAATGAACAAGAGTTTTTCGCTATCATGACTGACGATGCATGAGAGTGTTATTCAGCGATATTCCTCCAGGCCGGACTCACTTTTCTTGTATACCAGTCGACGCTTCATCCTTACGCCATATCACCCCATATCACCATCCGGCCACGTCTTGCATCATCGTTATCCTGTCTCTGTAGTCTCGCTATCGCTACCTGTTTTAATACCCGTACGTGAAATTATCGTTGCTGTCCATCTTATCGCTGATGTATCTTCAGTCGCATCCTGTACTTATTAGCTACATGGTTCGGTTGTATAATACTCTTCATGAAATAACCGCTCCGGATTCTTCATCAGCCTTCATCTTGCCTTTTTGAGCTACTGTGAGCTGCCTATTCTCCGCCACCTAAACACAACGCCGCAACGCAGCTACCCTATGCGGGCCTGTGGAGCTCAAGCAGTGAATCGATGAGCATTGATATTAAGGACCTCAAGGCTCGTATCACCGATCTTCGTACCAAGGTCCCGCTGCTCGCGAGAAGTGCCACACCTTTTTCACGCGTGCTGCGCGTGGCATGAAAGGCTACCTAGCCATCTTCGACAATATGTTGAGAAATTTCAAATACGTGTGATCGTGATAGACCCTCAGCTTATCCTGCACCAGGTAATTCAGGAACGTGGCACGCTACTAGTGTGTGCTGAATGACCATCTCCAGCTTCATAACGTGATAGATAATTTGGGATCGATGAAGCACAACGACCAGCGCGAATTCCGATTCAAGGTGTCTTGAAGTGAAAGGTGGGACCTGTTTGAGATATCCTTTTGCATCATACCTGACGCAGGGATTGTGCAGAGACGATCCTCGGACTCAAGAAAATTTTCTTCACCCGCCTGCGACTATGACGGATCTATAAAATGAAACCCTGACGCTTTCATCTTCGCGTATGATAGCATCGTGTGAGGCGCAGATGGCGTAGATCAGTGCTGAATGAGGGCTTGGAATTCGGCTCAAATTGAAACGAACGCTCAGGTCTGTGCAAGTATTGTCTGGATTCATTCAAGTTAGCAGCTCAGAGTCTTCATACTTACTTACGGGCGGAGGGGAGCAGATAATCGTGGAGTCTCATGGAGGTCCGCCGAGATCGGCGGCCTCCAATCACAAAAATTACTTCTGGACTTCCTGTGATAGTGTTGGGCGGTGGCGGGATTGTCTATGGGAGCGGAATCTTGAGGCGGCGTCGCATTCGCGCCACGGAAGATGCGTAGATTCGATTGGCAAACTTTCCGCGGGGATGCCACCTAGATATATTACAAGCTCGTAACAACAACAGCGGCTTACACTAAATAGGTACTAAAAAGCGCTAAAATTGGAGGGGAGGAGGAGCGACAAAAGACACAAGATGCTCTTAAGGTGCTCTAGCCCAATAGGCCCGGAGAGCGGCGCTAATTGCAAGTGCTGTATAATAAACAAGAACAAGACCTCTTCTTCGAAGTTCGAACCCCACAAGGTTTGGACCGAAAAGCTTAAATTTCTATGGTGATCACTTTATCCCCCGTCGGGACCGTGACCGATAAAATCTAGGTGCACTAGGCACATGCGGAGGAAGTTCCCGACGAGGTGACCCCCCATCATCCAGATTCAATCCAGATTCGCCTATGTCGTCACGGGACGAACAATGGTGGGCTCCGATGAAAAACTCTAGAATCAAGCTCGCTTGCTATATTGCACCCCATGACTAGAATTCGAAGACGCGCGCTGCGGGCCAGCTGCGGGGTTCACATCAGAAAAATGGCTAGGATTTTGATTCCTATTGGTATCGTAGTGTAGGATATATGATGTAGTGTATGTGATAAGACTAGAATAGTTCATCACGAGCTGTAAAGTATAGGTAGTCGAATAGAGGCTATTGTGGGGATAAAAGGTAGAAGTCCTCCAATTACGGTAGGGTAAGGTATTTGCAGGGACCGGGGGTGTAGCTGTGGTTGATACATCGTGATCGTGAATGATCTAGAGATGGCAACATGTTGGAGAGCAATGAATGGAATCAGGTGCCCAAAAGAAATAAAACGCATAAAACAACGAAATCAAATCATGTTAAAAAACATACAATTGCGCATGAATGATAGATAAGGTATAAAGATTTTGTCCCATGAAAATTGTCACTGTTAAAACCGTTAGGTGAAATCATAAAATTCGAGAAGATCATGTTGAATGTCGTCGATATCCGTTTTTATTTCGTGCGACCGTTATTGCCATAAAAGAGGCGAGGAAGAATTGTGACGGCGTGGGTCATAAGAGAGAAGGAATAATGCGTCCTTCGTCCGTCCATGGGAGCTCGTGAGCTCGGATATCGTGTTGGTGCCGGTGGAGTCGCTCCTTTAGTAAAACGAGTGTCGAGGAAAATAGATCAATCAGAGTCGGAATCTGGTAGGCCAGCATCCTCGGGGGGAATATAATCCTTATGGACACGTTGATGCTGACCCAGATTATCGTGACGGCTGAAGCGCTTCCCGCAACCAGGATACTTGCATTTGAACGCTAAGAAAAACCAGAAGGATGAGAATGCGATCATACAGAGAATGAACCAATAATAAACGCACGTTTTTCATTCGTATGCAGGCTTCGTACATGCCGCTTGAGATGCTCTCCGCGGGCGAACACCTTTCCACACCCATCAACCTGGCACTCATGCGGGCGCGCTGTGTCCCCCTCCTTCCGCTTCTTCTTCCCAGCCCCACTAGCTGCATTGCGGAGGTCCTCGAGAGACGTGGCGGTAGGCACATGACGGCCACGAGACTTCTTCGTCAGATTGGGAATGGGGACGGGCATAGGGAGTGAAGACATTGGCCGATTACGCCGGCGAGTTGTTGAGTTAGCGCTGGAGATACCATCATTGCTTCCCAGAGTGCGTGGTGGAGATGTCGAAGATTCCGACAGAGATGCGTAGCGACGAGAACGAGATGCCGACAGCGATGATGATGCATACTGTTCGTCCGTATAGCTGTTGGTAGCGAGAGGATAGGTGGCGTATGGAGAGTACCGTGGCGAGGCTCTAGGTCGAAGACTCCTGCCTTCAGGGTAGGAGTACATGGAGGGATATGAAGGAGAGGCGGCCGCTGCCTGCCGCCGTGAGCGCATGACGAACTCCCCACTCCCATCGTCCTCCCCGTCCTCCTCGCTCTCTCCGCTATGGTGGTCACTCTCCAACTCATCTATGAGTGGTGCCTCGTCCTCACCCTCGTCACCATCACCATTAGTCATCCTAGACATCTGACTGTCCTGCGAAACATGCATACTACCCATACCCAGAGAGGAAGCCTGCATCGCCCACACGCCCTCGCCCTCATCCATCTCGCCCTCCGCATCAATGTCCCCTTCCGCATCGTCGTCTCCATCAGTGGTAGTGAACGATGAGCCGACAGACGCCAGCGAGCCCCGTCGTTCGCCTGCCCATGCATGCATGCCCATCTCAATCCCTAACGCGCTCTTCAAGTCTGCTTCCTGCTGCGAAGTATATACGAACCGCGGATCACAGCCGCCGGCAGGCGCAATACCAGCGGACATATCGGCATATGCGGACAGCGGGGACGCAGAGCCACATGAATCCACCGGGGAAATTTCGGCCGGATGCACGCCCACGTTATATACGTGTTGGTGGTGGTGGTGCTGCTGTTGTTGGAGGTGCTGTTGGATTGCCTGC
This sequence comes from Nidularia sp. FH-822889, assembly GCA_036937115.1. Lineage (NCBI taxonomy): Eukaryota > Fungi > Basidiomycota > Agaricomycetes > Agaricales > Nidulariaceae > Nidularia > Nidularia sp. FH-822889. The sequence continues at coordinate 10,608 of JASFDF010000244.1, forward strand.
TCCTGGGAAGAGAGCTGCTGCCGTGAGACGAGCGGTGGAGAGTAGTAGGACACATTCCCGTTGTTCTGCCGTTGCTGGACCGAGCGGGTAAGCTGAAGGGGAGACATGAGGGAGGTTTGAGCCCCGTGTAGCGTGGGGTGGGAGTTCTGTGAGGGCACTACCGAAGCGGAGAGGTCGAAAATGTGACTTTGCTGACTTTGCAAGGAAGAAGCAGGCTGGGAATGGCCTATAGACGCAGGGGTGTAATTCCCCGAGCCTGTGTAGACGGTCAAGTCCTCCTGGCGAGTTCGCTGTGGTGCAGAAGCGGTAGAAGAGGTAGCAGTAGAAGCGTACTGATTCGGATAAACTTGCGCCATGGCAATAGAGTGCGTCTGGGAATGGGAATGGTTCGGCGGGAACTGCGCATGTAGGCTTGAGGTGCTGGACGGATGCCAGTCATCGAGGTCGACATCGAATAGAGCATCGCCACTCGGGTTGGTGTTAAGACCGACCTGCTGTGGAACGAGTGGCTGCTGTTGCTGTTGCTGCTGGAAGGATTGAATAGGATGACTGGGGACGGGGGAATGTATTGTGGGCGAGGATTGCTGCTGAACTTGATGACCCTGCTGCTGTTGGCGCTGGGGCGGTGCGATATGCATGGAGTTCAGCGCCTTGAAACGGTCCATGTCCGGAAGAGACTGCGAGGGAAGGTGATGCTGCTGATGGGAATGCAGATTGTTATAGCGATTCTGACGAAGGTTTAACGGGAGAGGACGAGGTACCTGCTTCTTCCCCTCAGGAGACCAGTTCATAATGTTGTATTCGAAGTCGGCGGCGTAAGTGGCAGAAATATCGCCTTGCGTCGTATAATACGGCACTGCAGACGGCGGTGTGTAAACCCCGTCAATGGAGTTGGACATGAGGTGGTATGTGTTCTCTGGAACTGGACTGTCTTCGTTCGGAAAGGAAGCGCTCGAGGAAGAAGAGACGGGGGAAGCGGCGGAGAACGTGGTATAAGTTGGGCTAACCGGAGACACAGGAGAGGACATGGAAATGTGTTTAGAACCGTGCTGGGCAGTGAACGGAAGCGCGAACGGGAAACGAGGTGCTGTTGAGGAGTAGGAGCGACGATGGATAGTGTCCATTTGTATGAGTGGACGGGTAAATAGGACAGTGATGCCCAACACAAGCGGCCTCCGAAATTGTCTGGATGCTCAGGTGGAGGGTCGATATCGGTTCCTGTAGAGAGTAGATCTGAGGGATAAGTGCTGGTCCCGGGATCTAGGCGAAGCATGGATAAAACGTTTAACGTGTTTGTTAGCGAATGAGAGATTTGAAATCACGGTTTCGGGAACTGACCTTGGCAGACAGAAGTGATCGAAGGTCGTGAATAGCGGAAACAGAGTCGGGCGATCGGCGGTGTGGAGTGGTGGACGTGTCGCGGTGGAGTGGGTGGGCGACGAGAGAGACAGTGGAGGCCCTGGAGGGGGAGCAGGAGGAAGAGAGACGAGGGAAGCGAGGAAGTTAAAGACGGAGTGGAAATTAGATTAGACACAGGTGACCAGGTGTAGTTGGATGATGCAGCAGGGAGGGGGGTCGTCGATCGATCTGAGATAGCTTGAGCTCTTACAGGCCAGAGAAATATAGCGAGAAAACGCAAGGACTGCAGAGACGCTCCCAAGGCTCCCAAGGTACAGAAGTGTAGAGAAGGAATACAAGGCACGCTGTTCCCGGGAGAAAGGACGGGTTGGATCGTGGTATATTCTGGATAGCAGGCCGGGTGTTTAAGTTGTGTTGGCATTCACACTGTCCCAGATTAGTATAGTCGAAGGTGGCAAAGAGCCGGCAGAGCAGTTAACGGAATTGTTCCATACGCCAGCCTAAACCAGCAGAGGTTCCGAGCGCGAGTCGAGTCAGTTCCTAGTCTGTCCATCCACTCACAAAGCCTGGCAAATGGACTCGGGCGTCTTCTCTGGCCAAGTAAAGACACCTTAAGCTCAGGAAGGAAGGCTGTCACAGCCACGTCTCCCAGACGTCACAGATCATAACGTCTTTGTCACGATGCCCAACTTAGCCTCTACTTGATGATCGTTTCCACTCCGATGGTCCGCATTTGCCTTATCGGGTATCCTCCCTCCATCTGCCCCGCCACCGCAAACTTTGTCTTGACTTTGTCCTCCCCGACGTCGCCCATCGCGCTGCTCAGGATCTAGCTGCGATGCGCAATCCTCTTCCCACATATTCCCCATGCATCCCTATGCACTCCTCAATCCTTAAGGGCATCCCCTTGCTTTTTTGGGCTCCGATCCGTACCTACCCCGACCGTCCAAGCTTATGGCAATAGCGAATATCCATGAACTTGTGCAGCATTAATCATTTCCACTTAAGCCCGCCTATCGTCCGCCGATCTTCTTCATCTCACCCATCTCAGATCTCGCTTCTGCACCTCTCATCTCCGATCCCCTCCCTCCCCGCACCTCCAACGGCACCTCCGGCACCCCGTCCACCACTGCCCGCCCCGCCAAACTCACACAAACGCGTCCAAACCGGTCGCTCTTGTCTTCGGTCACTCAGGCCATGGTGGAACCGACATCGCTGCATCATCCCTGGCGTCGCGCATGCTAATGTCTGCTAGCACCAGTGTATAATTTCGCCTCCCTCCGGCAACCTAATCGTTCATTGGCAAAACGACATTGATCTACATCATCCCGGAACAGTTATTTGATGGAATTTCAGCCAGGGCAATCCTCTCGGTGGGGAAAGCCGAATGGTGTTTCGTACCTGATTTCTCATTGGTCCAAACATATCGTAATCACTCTCAAATCACTCTGGATTTCCTTCGTCTTTCTTTAACTCTACCCCACCGGCATCTACTCACCCGCCTTTATTTCCAAGACCTTGTCTCGTGGCTGGAGAATCATCGGTCTCGTGGACCACGCTTCTTCCAAAATCCTCCACCGCGGAGTTGACAGCGCTCGATTTGCCCTGACCTTTTCATCCTTTCTCGAACGTCTCCAGTTCTATTGCGACGACTCGATGTCTAAACATGACATTCGCTATGGAAGATTTTTTTTGTGTAAATCTTTTCAAAATCCAAAGCCAATCCCTTGGCGCGAATGGTATAAAAGGATACCTCAGGCAACAGCGGTCCGGCCAACGGTACATCTTAGGCCGAGCAGCAAAGGTAACTTCGACATATTCAACTAACATTCATCCTCTCTCGTAGTTTTTTAGATGCCCGGGCGTTTAATCGCCAGAGGTACATATCTTCATGCCGTTATCTTTCATATCTGATAGCTCAGACTTCACGTAAATATTTCTTATCAAACTTATCAAACTCTTTGAGCCCAACTCGCTCGATCGCTTATCAAGACGCTTCTACTCGCGCTCAATCTAAAACCTAACAATGTATCATAGACCTATCCTATATTCTCTCATATCGTATGCGAATTTCACTTGACTTCTCGAGCCTTCTTTCAAGCTTCCTTTCCTCTAAGTGTCCTCGCGCAAAAAGTAATAAGCTTCCTAGCTCAAACTCCGAGTGTAGGTTGGATCCCAATCTGCACTCTTCCACGTCTTCCCATCTCGTAATAAGCACGCGAGTATGATCCACGAATGAATGGCGACATGCGCACCGCGAATTCTACCTTTGGACAAACGTTTCAGTTAGAACGTGCGGGAGTAACTATTTTTTGTGCTTGGACCTTCTCTCCTCCCTCGGCCACTCTCCCGGGCCGTTGGGATCCGTTGGCTCAATACAATTCCAGAAAAACATGCGAACATTTACTGAAGGCCTAGGGCATCTTCCGTTCATGGGCATCTCGGCGCCAATCACCTTCGGCTCCGCCGCTTCATGCAGTAATTGCCGGAACAACACCGACGCCTGATAGCGCAGCGTGCTCGAATTCCAGACATCCATAAGGTGAATATATCGGTTCTTTCGCCATATTACTTCTCTTCGTAAATTCGAAATAAATTTTATGATAAATGCAGATCTTTGGAGGTTCCTTATAGCGTTATATATCGGGGAATTGAGACGCGATCGCCAGTCAAATACGTACAGTACCGAGCAAGTTTTGAATTCTTCGCAAAGGTACTGAGCTCAGGTCCTCAGGCAACAGACCTCGCATCGGCGGCTTTTACAATCTGTGCGGAGTTGAGATTTTCATATTCGCTGGGATTATCAACTGTAGAAGGGATCCAATCAGCGTAGCAGGAGAAGCCCCGCTCGATATGCTTACTTCGTGTCGAATATCCTACATAGGAACTGCATCAGACGCCTTCACACCCTCTCTCCTCAGCAAACGCCAATGTCGATACAATTCTAGCTTAACGGGGCGGCGCGCTAATCAACAATAATATACCTTTCAATACTTGATTGGCACATACAGCTAAACTAAGGAAGAGATAACGATATACACCGTCTAATAATCAACCAATAGACCAAGCAGATGAACTCACATCTGTGGCTAGTCGTGCAACTACGCATTCTGCTAGAAGGCTTCGCTACATCAATAGCTCTTCGGTGAAGTGTCTATATTCATCCCCGTGGCTATCGGTGCTTCCCTCTGCAGCAGCCGCTGAGCATTTTAGCCGTATATCGTTGACACTCAAACCACCGACATTAGTCGGCCCATACTACATTAAATGACGTCGTTCAAAGGAGTGCCGCCATCCCGAATGCTGGCGCGCTGTGCCCATTGCCCTAAGTCCAGATTGAATCCCGAAGGCCGTACCTACCGCCATGCCACAGCCTCTGGATCTAGCCAAAGTGCTTTCACATTAACAGGCCGCCGTTAATTGGGGCGGGACACCAGTGCTTGGCTTTGTTTGAGATTAATGTCGAAATTTTGTCACGGTGCTGATCCTAATGCGATATATCTCGAATGCCGATCCGGAGTCCGCGTCATTCCGTCCCGACGGTCGGGGAGTGAGCAAACAACTGAAATGAACAACGCCGATCATTGAACAAATTACATCGCGCTTGGAAGCAAGTAATTAATGAATGAGATTCGAATTTCCGTGCAGCTTAATCTGACCGTGTGCTGAGTCTGGGTAATGGCAGGACGCACTGACCGTTATAGATTCCCGACGTGCTGCCGAAATAAGGCATTGAACGCGTTCATTTCGTGTGGAACACTGTCGAAATCCTCGACACAGGAACCAAGTTTCCCAGACAGGGCGATAAAGAAGAACTGTCATTATGTAGGCGTCCAAGACGATCAAACACGAGTGAGTGTGTACCTGCGGAATTTAGGAAGATGCAATGATTACTACAACTGTACGCAAGCGTCAACTTTGTGTTCACGACATGCATCGTGTACGTATGCCTACCTACCCCCAAGCATACCCGCGAACATGGGAAGCCGTGTGCACGCCACAAGCTCATTGCGAAGCCTCGACTCGTGGCGATCGCGAGTATTTATCCAAGCTTGAGTTTATATATTGTGGATCCGGATCTCTGAAAATTGGATCCCAAATCCAATTTCTTATCTTGAAAGCGGATTGGGTCGACACGCGTAACCATGCTGTTCTGTTGGCGTAATCTGCCGCGCCAGACGTTGACACTGATGCCTGCTATTGTGTGAGCATGGAGGTCAGACGACAACTCGACAGTTGCAGATTGCCAATGGGGAAATGCCGACTCTCTGGCTACGAAGAATCTCTGGTGACAATAGGATGCATTCCGGCAACAGGCTTCCCTATTTGCTCATGCGTGTTAAAATACCCATTTGATGAGACGTTTCAGCTTTCCTGTTCAACTATAATGTTGGTCTGACCAACACTCACGATGGCTATAACATTTTCGATCCGTTGCCAAGACCCAAAGACGCTGGAGATTTACTGCGGAATTCTCAGTTAAATGTCTACATTCCGGCCGCACTCACCCGTATTGGGGTCATCTTGCTCGGATTGCTCTTTTGTCGCAATTGATCGGACACAGCATATGACCATTTTTTGAAGAAAAGTAGGTCCCTTCACTATGAGTATATGCCACATGTCCAGAATTTAAACTGGAATTAGAATTTAGTAGAAATGATCCAAGCAAATTCTGAAAACGCGCCTTCATATTCCCGAAGATGCCACATGCAAAGAGTGAATATTTTTACGTGTGAGATAATCCCCAGAGCGGATGGATCTGGACCAATCATACTGTCAAGGCTTGAAAGAATCAGACGAGACATGTACAAGATTCATGATTAAGCCATTTGGTAAGCCCGAACGGCACCAGAGGACTTCTGTCGTCATTATCGCATACTAATGAGACGGTTCATCATGTTCGGTTTTTATCTGCTTGGGAATTATCGCAACAGCAGTCACCGGAGCCATATGGATGGGAGAGTGAAGAGTCACAACCAGCTACTCGGATTTTCTGATACGGATATATTCAGTAATTACTAGATTGAGAAGTGAGGAGCAGTAGAAACCAATTTTTTACGGCGCCTTTACGGGATGGAGGATCGATTGCCATGATTAAGGGCATCAAATATTCGTCATATGCATATGACACAAATTAGTGCACCGTGTAGCTAAGAATTACCATACTTACCTTCAAAAGATAAGGCTGTATACGGTTTAAATCGTAGAAATGCGATATCCCCCCAGTTCCAATGAAGCAATCAACAGCCATTATCGGAGCGACCAAAGGAGCGCAAATTACGATTCAGGTGACATCCGCTCTACCATCATTCCAAGGTGGTAATGAGTTCCAGTTCCTGGAAGGATAGACAGTTATTACTCGTGTTTGATTTAAAATAGTAACAGGTTGTACCAGGTACAACTGGTGCTCGGAATGTACTTGAATTCCACACACCCAGCCAGTGGGGCGCTATCATCTCATTGGAGAGAAGATATGGATTCATCACTGTGTACTGCGCATTAGTATCGTTTTCGGTATGCAAGTCCCATCCAGGTTCTCAAGACTCACCACTTACTATGACAAGTGACTCTGGCACTGATCTTTACCAAGGATAGACCGAATCAATCACATGGCTTCGGCGCCATTACCTACCTACCAGCGATGTCACCCACCGTGACATATCCTGATAAGGCACCGAGGACTATTTCTTGCGCCTTCTATCTCAGCACTTTCTCAAGCCCAGTTAAGCCGATCAGAGAATTAGAGAAGACGCCAACATCTGGAAGAAAAACGAGATTAATATTTGTAAGTACAAGCGTGGGTGTGGAATTGGACGTAAAAGACTGGAGTGGTAATAATCCATCAAAACCATAACGCACCAAAAGCTTAACTCTAAGTCGGTGAGGATCAGAAGACCACCAGAGAAAGCAGTAGCTGTCGACATCACCAAATCCCTGGGTCTTTAACGTCGGAAGATGGCCATTTTCAAGTTGATTGGGTGGGATAATGCTCCCTACTTATATAAATAGCTGTCAGACAAGTACCGGTCCATCAGAGAACCGTAGGCATAAGAGCTTGCAACGAAAATAACCTTGTCATTCACCTCCACGGATCACTTCCAGCCGGCTTTGCAGTTCCTGACAATATTCGATGCTATATTTATCAAAGTTAACCGGTTTCCCTTCTATTCCAAATGAAAGAACTAGAAAAATGATCGTGATATCTGACTCACTCACAAAGATTTTCCGACCTCGATATCTGCTCGAGCTACAAGAACGCTTCGGAAAGAACAAGTCAAATATGGGAAGGCATCTAAAATGAGGCTACCAACCTATACATTTATATCACTGTGGTAGCAGCGGTTTTCATAACAAGCGTAATGCCAGATGTATCAAGGCATCCGAACGACAGAAAAGAAGATATTGTGTGGCAAATGGCCCGTGTGTCTTTGTGCTTCGCGAAAAAGAAGACTCTTATGCTCCATGGAGTTGCACAATGTACAGCCCAATCAGAGGTTTATCCACCCCTTTACCGAGTTCTAATGATGGTCTGAAATGCAGCCATTGTCTCGCGGAACGGTCACTTGAAGGATCTGAAACCAAATAATTGCGATCCAAGTATTCCTACAGGAAATTCATCAGCTGTCCATAACAGTTGTTTGAAGGAAGTGAGTACTAAAATTTACGCAGCGCGATTTTGGCCCAGGTAGAGTTGCGCGTTCCAGCACAGGAAGGAGGTAATCGGCATGGCGGCAAGTGATGATCATGTGGGTGAAATGCCGTAGTTTCAGTTGACTACTGTATCAGTCCTCAATTATGGATCTGAGAAGGTAACGAAAATGAGAATCTCGGTGAAAGTGCATGCAAGAGTTTTCATTGTCCCTTCAATATACTCGGCTTTCGGAAGGTAAGCTGATGATTAACACATATTCCTAAAGATAGTATATTTCTCTGATGGAAACAAATATGTGAATATCCGCATCGAAAGAGATATGAGAGAGGTGCAAGAGATACATGCCTTCGTATGTATAAGTAGAGCTGAAGCCGATGGGCATCCAAAGGAAAGCACGGATAGATATTAGATATTTGGAATAATGCTTCAATCTCTTCGGCTCTGATACCACTGCAAGAGGCGCAGTGAGTGAATAATGGTGGATCCCGAAGATCACATCCAGTCAAGTGCCAGTAATGATGGCTTTAGTTAGCAATAAGCTGCGTATCGGAAAGATTCCAAGCAAAGAATCCTCTATGGCCCAAATGAGTGAACAGAAAGACTTTAAAAAAAAGAAGTCGTGATCGACATGGGATTCCCGACGGAGACAAAAGAGATACCGACAGCAAAGTCCAGCTGTAGGCAGTCGATGATCTTCGTTCGTTTTCGCCTGAATCGGAGAGTGTTGAAAAGGAAGCAGCTTGTTCAGAAATGCCACCTTCCATGATAGATGGTTATTCTTGCCCCAAGTGCCGCGCGTCAATACCTATTCAAACTAGTTCGAAAATCCCAAGACGGAGATTCATGCGGCTAAAGCGTTCGTAAATCGGCTAGAACAAGAGAGCAGGAAAGAATATATCTCCACTAGTCCAGAACATTCCCAGAGTGAGACAGTCGAACTTTCGCATCGGATATGAGCTGCCAGAGTCTGACAGCAAAATATCCAAACATACATACGCCGAAAAGAACTGCTTTGAAATTAGGTCCCGATACTAGGGAATGCATTCGCACCGAAGGCGTACCCCACATCGTCGCTCTTGGTAGTGGAATGAGGGTTCCCGTAGTGCTCCGCCAGAGAGATAATTGATCGCCGTTCCCGCTCTATCTAGTACGTCACTTGTATCCCAAATAGTTCCTTTGACAATCACGCGGTAGGAGATAAGATGCGGATTTGATGAACTCCATCGACAAGAACTCTCGCGGCTGCTCATCGTAGATGGTAAACCATCCGCTCATAAAATCTTGAATTCACTAACCGTGATACCGCTTGATATAAAGAACAGCAACTTGCCTGCAGTTTATTAGATCGATCGTCGGAGAGCCGATGCCGTTTCGAAGCTCCCGCAAAAAGCGATTTGTCTCAGCAAACCAAATTTGTAAACTGCGGAACCGGAACTCATGGGAGGACGAGACGGAAACAATAGCGATAAGCGGCGAAGCTGAACTTGGGAAGAACACGGGACAGCCAAAGATTGTCGGTTCCACGGCCGAGACAGAAGGCGCAGCCAGAGTTCTTTGGATCCTATTCCGGAAAGTGCCATGGTTAGGCAGACATTCCCATGCATGGAAGACCGTTCACCGCAAATATGGAAGGAATAAGAAGTTGCTATAGGACAGAAAAATACTTCAGCGATGCTGATATGATGAAAACAAAATCGAAATCAAAGAGGATTTTACTGTAATGCTAAAGTTCTCCAGAGTTTGGAGTCCACAGCATTCCAATAAATCGATAAAAATAACTGGGATATAGAAGGAAACGTAAAGCTGGAACCTCCGATCCGTGAATCAGAGAATAAATTCATTCCATAAAAAACATATCCTGCATCAGGTGATGAATAAATAGGTAAGAAAAATTTGGCTTAAATCAACTACACCGGGTTGCAACGAAGAAAACCGTGGAAGCCAATATGCTGAAGTCGGTTCATCGCTTTCAAAATAAGAAATATACTGAATCTACTTAATCTTTTGATGAAATTCATCTTCGTTCAGCGTAGAGATGCAGGCGTCAATTGTGAATATTTGATACGCCAAATAAAAAAAAACTAACAAATCGAAATGACAATAACTGAATAGAGGGCACTCACATCGACTCAAGCCCACGAATAACTTGGGACGTAAGGGTCAGAAATTAAAGACATGTCGCGGCAGGACTTCTGATTTCATAACGAGGAGATGGTAAGGAGATGGCAATTCATACGTGGTGGTTGTTTGGAACAAAAACTTCACTGGCATGCTGACGCTATTGCCAAACGTTACGTAATAATATTCTCACACTCATGAACTCCGACAAAGAAGCTCCCGCGACTTCTCCGGCCACTTGGGGCTCTGTACTACAAACAAAGGCCAAGTCGGTGGATTCTTGTACCCTCCCTGTCGCTTCAGCCCCTTTTCACCCTCTATGCTCTTAATATTTCTTAAGCCTAAATCTTAGCGATATTGTGGTATGTCTTCGAGTTAGTCCTGTCCTTGGTTAAAAAGAGCATCACTTGACTGTTGCAATTAGTGGCTCACTATAGCTTGCATCACGCAAATTGTTTTGGATATTCCATGGTTTATATAAATGCATCCGAGTGATTAGATGAAGTTTTAATATGCAGAGAATATATTGGTGAGTCTCGTATGTCGAAGGGAGTAGTTGTCAAGGTGCATAATTGTTATTAATTGTCTCAATGTGTTATGTTCTAATTTTCTTGTTGAAGAGAATTTACTCTGGCAAGAATAAAACAACTTCAGAAGAAGTCGAACATGCATCTTTACTTCGACGTGGGCCTGTTACTCGTTCGAAAGCACGCGTCAGGATGGTAAGGCGCAGGCCATGAGATGAAACTCCGCCTGTGGAAAAGAGAAGAAAACTTTCCATGGCCTCTAAGAAATCTAGACGGATTCATATTCTTCTAAGGATTTGCATTCTTTGGGTTCTGTTCCAAATAGTTCCCATTCAACTTCATGAAAGCCAGAAAATGCTGTAGCGCCACGTCTTCAGGTTGCCACAGTCCAGAATACCCCGCCCTCTTTTCTCGATAGCGATTCTCTGTCCGAAAGTTCTTCGGACCAGTACAAACCACGGGAAAGAGTAGTGTTTATGACACCAGTACCGTGACCCAATTTAATGAAGGAAATTTGTGGGATACGAGTCCCTACGAAAGATATCGGTGATATCTATAGCCTAGATCGACAAAGTCGCAGCTGTATGTGTGTACGGTGAGAAATGCTTTCACCGCGGAGAACGCCTAAAACGTCATATCCGTTCCATTCATACACATGAGAAACGTAAGTAATATTTCTAGTCTTCATTGTGCATTATTTGCAACCTCGCTTGCCAGCTTTCAAGTACACTTATCCATTATGTGTAAGGTATTTTAATAGACACGATGACCTCCTTCAACACCTCTAGGTCCACATGGAGCCTATATTTTCCACGAGCTCTCATCTTGCGGATTTATTGATTTCAACTCATACCCGCGAGTTCATACTCAATTGAAATATCGCTCGTATTCCCCGGTACCCCAGGGACCTCGACTTACCAGCTCGTAAGCCTTACCCACAATCCAGGTCGTCCGAACTCGGAGTTACTGTCTCTCATATATTCCATGCATTTCACTATTAGAGACTGCAGGCTTTACTACCAATATGGCTGTCTCCGCTCTTCGAACAAAATTACTTCAATCTTCGTAAACGTCATAAGATAGACAAATGCCAGCCGCTTTAATATTGTGACTACGACATATAGTTTAGCCTCTCTGGAATCTGGGTACCTATTCGACTTGTACTAGTGCTATGATTTTTGGTGGCATTCCCATTTTCCTCCATACTAGACTCTTTTATTCTCCTTGCATCGTTCGCGTAGTTCTATAGATTTCTTTTTTTTTTTCTTTCCTTCTTTACCATTCGTTCCTCATATTCACTCGAAGTATATGTAATAATATATTGTTACTGCTCTCACATTTATCTCAGAGCTCGAATCTCCATTTCTAGTACTGTTTGACTAGCACAAGAGTCAAGTAGGTACTCATCCGAACATTTCACTTTCTTTGGAATACTGATATAAAGAGTTTCAACTCCCTGTCATCTGCTGAACGCGTTCTTTACAGAGTTCATTGTTATGATACGCTGAATTCCAGCTGAGGTACATGGCCGCACAGAGTCGTCGTCTGGGACTTAGTCACACAATATCTCTCAGCGATTAAATGGGAGCATAGGCTGATTTGATACTGTCTATTTATTGGCACCCTTGGGAACCAAACAAATACAGTTCCGGAACGGGTTTGCAACACGTGTTCACAAGTTGGACGAATGCAGTGTTCAACGGACAGAGTCGACGCTCAGCACCCAAGCGCTCAAAGGCTCAATTCCCAACCCATATTCTCAGCTGGAATCCAAGAAGGACTTTACAGTAATACTAGGCACCAAGCTTCAGATTATTTGAGCTTGTTTCCTTAATAGCTTTCATCCCGTACCAATCTGCACAGTAGTCCTCGGCGAAGTTCAAACCAGTCGGGTTCCATCGCGAAGTCATCGGATCCTCACAAGAGCAGGTCATAAAAAGTGCGTTGATTAAGATACCCGCGTCTTAATCAAGCTCTTCTCTTTTTTACGGACATCTGTGAACTATGTCAAGGGCATCTATACTCTCTTGCAAGGTCAATTCATACGGCAATTTCTCAGTCCGTTTTCAGTCTATGAAACGCTGAATAGGTTCTTCTGTTATATTATGCCCGGAATTTCTTCTGAATATTGTCTTTTTGCTTGCCATAGATCGACCTATTCGCTGCTTCTGCGATAAAGCTCCGTTAAAGACTCACAAGCGATTTTGTAATGACCTAAGAATATGCCAGGTAGGGATTATCAATTGAGCCTCAAATCGACTCTTTCCAATACCGTCTTTTTGTGGGCTAGGTTAAAGGTGTTTTTCACCCCAAACACCTGGGCTGGTTGTTCGTTTGTCCCCTTCCGAAAATTCTCTGGTATCTGGCAGAGTAACTTTCCAGTGAAGACATCTACAGCGCTGTCTGCCATGCCCGAGAAATTGGCGCTATCGCTTCAAGGTCCCTCTTTGACATGCACTGCCATGATGGTAGCCTGTATCCATCCGTTTCTATTGCAATTTACCATCCGAACTACAAGGGACATGTCTGACTGACACCTTTTTCGCCGCTCCTTCACTCAGGGGCTCGAAGCTCGGGCAGAAGCCGGGCGCTAGGAAGGCTCGCAAGAGAGTGGATACATGCGTTCTAGTGATGGGTGCTTATTCCTACGTGAGGAAAGCTTAGATGCCGTTCACTTTTGATGCCCACTTCTGCTCCGTTCTGCCTAGATTGGTTACACTCTTCGTCGACTATCTTCGGGTACCAAGGCGGTAAATGAGAGACGAAAACTCGGCATTCCACGACACAGATAACTAAGGGTATATGGGTTTAAGCAGAAATGGTGTCAAGTGTGAGCTTTAACCGCACGCAAACTTTTCTCATAGTGGAATAGCAAATCATTTCCGCGACAGACAAAGGCCTTCACAAGATATATCCTATGTATCACCCCTTCCCTCATCCCCGCTAAGAAGGATCTCGAATCCATTGGTACTGATGCTCTTAACCAAGCCTGGACTAGCTTTGCCCTGTTAATTACTGCGGAGTCTTCCGGGGGATTGCTACGTGGGCTGGATTTTGAACACCAGTGACCGATGTGCTGGTTGGGGATGTGGATACTTCAGAAGGTAATGCGTGACAATCTTTTGCCTAACAGCTCATTCTTGGGTGAAGAAGTGGGTCGGATCTTCCATCAGCAGCACTTGGCGCTCTCTCATAATGCCTATCTCTTCGACAGTTTCTTGCCCTGTCCCTTCAAAGATAGCAGTAGAAGAATGAATCACGATTCGGTATGTCATGTCAACATCATCACCTACGAGTTAAGATTTTTACAGAAGCTTACGTCTCGCCGTTTTCGGCGCAGATGCGAACATTCTACCGTACATAGCTTTGTTGCAGTTTCCCCCCTGGATATCCTTCGAAAAAAAAAAAAAGCAAAGTGGTAAACTTATTTGAATCATGATACATTTGAGCTAACAAATTTATGGAAGTCTCACGGCTCTCATTACTTAACATAGATAGATATGCGCTGCTAAACATGGCTGCCAGGGCTAATTCACAGTTCAAGTGAGTATTCATACTTCTTTCATGTTATCAACCAAGGGTTTATTTTTGGGCGACATATATCTTGTTTCGATGCTCCAAGTCTTTGCAGTGGCTTAAATACCGGATTGTGATGGTACTTTCATTACTCGATGCCGCGGTCAACGAAATTATGTATGCACCCATTTCATTCAAGCACTCTATGCAATTAAATAACCTTTTCCTGATTTTCAGCCATAGTGCTGCACAACAGCGGTTTCCAGCATCGCTGTAGTGTTTCCGATGAGTACATACACCAGGTTTTTCGAAGAGATTATTCGACCTATTGTTCAGTTCACTCTTAATTGATTCTATAAAATGATGGATAGCCACCTCTGCATCCTCGATATAATTTGATTTTACAGCTTTCCACTTCAGTTCTTCAAGAGAAGATTCATAACAGCTTCTTCGTGGAAAATGTCATTAAATGATTCTCAGGCCAAGTGTAAAAAGAGTATGTTCTATATTTAGTCCCTTCCCCTAACTGTACCCTTTTTAACAGAATAAACCAATAGTGCTGATATCTTGGCGCATCCGCCTTTATTGTGTTTTGAGGAGTCGAAACAAGTGGTGTTGATCATGACGGTGCGATTAACCGGTTTGCGCTGACTAAGCCGGTGAATTATGGACTAGGCGCCGCACAAATTCTAAGCGACATTCCCGATCTGCTCGGTTCCTCACTTACTGCTCCATACACCGTCACTCCTTTCCTTCCTTCCTTCCTCTCTTTCTTCTACTTTTCGTTAATCCTTGGTCTTCGAGCCAAGTAGTGCTGAAATATTACAGCTCAGTAATACCCAGCTCAGTAATACCCACAACTCCCAGATTGACAACTGGCCGTACATCGCATGCATATCCCCACAATGGTCCTGAGAAGCGCGTTCTCTTGTGCTCTGCTCGCCGCATTGGTACCCTTGCTAGTCTTCGCTCAGGACGGGGGCATCTCTGGAGCGACAACAAGCCAGGAGGCTGCGGGTTACTCTTGTGATAGCTCGAAGTGTAAACTGCCAGATTGCAATTGCGCCAGCACAAATCCACCTGGAGGGCTGAGTCCGGTGAGTACAATCTTACATCTCAGAGCTGAGGAAGGATGGGGATGAGATACATCGAGGAGCGCAGTTGTAGACGCGGTGCAGTAGCAGCGGCGGTGGCGAACTTCTATCATTTTTTCACGAAGCAGGAAGACTAATGCTTATATGGTATCTTCGCCACAGTCCGATGTTCCCCAGTTCATCGTCTTCACTGCAGATGATGCCGTACAGTCATATACCCTCGACTCTGTGAACCAGTTCCTCGCTCAACGCATAAACCCCAATGGATGCCAACCGAAAATGACATATTTCACGTCTCTGAACTACACCAACTATACCCTTGTTACCGGTACGTGTCCTATTTTTACTAGCACAATAAATAAGCTGAATCCGCTATTCCACTCAGACTGGTACGTTGCAGGAAACGAGATTGCAGACCATACGTAAATTTTATCCTTTGTCATGATGGGCGTGGCTGACGAATCGCGATGTCTCAGTATGACCCACGTTGGAACCCCACCAGCTGAAGAAATCAACGGCAATCTTATCGCTCTCAATGCTCTTGCTGGGATTCCTCTCGCCGCCATCAAGGGCTTCCGAGCTCCTTTCCTTAACTATTCCAAAGAAACACTACAGATCCTTCATGCGTCCCAGTTCACCTACGACTCTAGTGCCGTTTCATCTATTCCCGTGACACAAAATGGAACGGACGCGTATTGGCCCTATACCCTGGACAATGGAATGGCGAATAACTGTCTGAGCGTTCCGGGCACTTGCAAAGGCGAGCCGAAGCTACCTGGATTTTGGGAAGTTCCAATGTATGCATTTTTCGACAAGTTAGGCGTTGCAGGACCTCACTTGATGGATCCTTGGCTGTAAGTCTTCTAAGAATCACCTTATTTGCAGATGTTTCACATGTTATTAAAAGCGATATTGCTAATGGCGAGAGCAAGGTTAACGATACCGCTACCTTGGAGTACATGAAGAGCACGTTTACGGATCATTACAACGGAAACAGGCAACCTATTGGACTATATACCCATCCTATCCACCTTTCGGTGCGTATGTTCTCTTTATGAACGAGTTTACCTCATCATACTGCTTCAGACAACCTATCCTGGAGTTAACCCTTCTAAGTCGACTATCAACATGATTAATGCGTTCCTCGACTGGGCCCAGCAGCAGCAGAATGGTGAGTAGTTAGATATAATAAACCTACCGGGAAGCTGAATCTACTTCGCAAAGTTTGGATCGTATCGACAGAGCAGCTGCTTGCGTGGGTCCAGAACCCTGTGCCAATTTCGGAACTTAATTCCTTCAATGCTCTCAAATGCTCGAGTCCGCAAGTCGATCCATCACGCGCAGTCTGCAACGGTATTCCACAAAATGAGAATGGTTTACTCTCTCACTGCGCATTCTCCGACTTCCCCTTCTATACCTGCGTAAGCGGCGGTTCTTCCTCTTCTTATCTTTCGGGAGCTAAACTGATCGGTATTGAAAGTATGGATGCCCTGAGGTTCAACCCACTGTCAACAACCCGAATCCTGCTCAAAATGTGCCCGATGGCGAGAGCGCCCGGTTCCGTGGTGAGTTTCTGCTCTTGTTAAAGTTGGCCTCCCTGTTCCCTGATCAGAGGGGGCTGGTGTCTCAGTGCCTGCCAACTGCTCGACGCCATTCTGGGACCCGATCAAGGGTGAATGTATTTGCACGTCAAGCGACTGCGCATTCGTCGACAATTCACGTACAATCGGGGTAGGTGGTCAACCTAAGACGACTTCTATCATACCCCTAACTCTTTTTTCTAGCCTAACGGCGCCAACTTGACCGGTGGTGGGACAGGAGGAGCCTTCAGTTCTAGCTCTTCTCCTACGACTTCCTACTTGCCTTTCAATAGCGAGCTGCCGTCGTTACCGACAGGACTGTGGTTCACTGTCTTCGTCGGCTGCGCTGGTGCTCTTCTTGGCATATTCAGCGTCATGAGCTGCATGTAGAAATTATGACACCACAATCTCCGCTACGAGCACTGGAAGGGTGTAAGGTCAAACCTGCGCACACCTTCTCTCATGACTTTTCCTTATTAGATGTGCATCTTATCGTTCTGCTTAATGGACTTTCCGACTGGCCCGTTTTTTGGATCTTTTCTATCACTGGAACTCTCTTAAATCATGGAACTATTACCTCACATATCACTCTATGCAGCTATTCCAAGCATAATCCCTACATACCGCTCTTTGAGAAGGACTTTGAATTGTGGTGTCTTCGTTTACTTGTCTTATCATGCATAGTAGTCAAGTATAGCACCAAACCACACTCGTTAAAACCATTTTGAACCAACCCGATCACCGAAGCTCTTACTTAGACCTGGATTCATAAATAATAGTCCGCTATTACTGGGTTTGATCAAGTTCCAAGATACTTAAAGCAATTGGAAGAATATGGTAACACGGCGGCGGTGCTAGCTCCTCGCGGCCTGTGGCTTGAGCGTGCTTACCGATCGATCGTCGATTGAATAGCGACAGCGACTCCGCATTTGTTTGGTCATAGCCTTAAAGTAAAGCAATTCCAAATATATGTATACATCCCCTTTCACGTGGCAATTGAACACCATTGGGCACTGTCTTGCAAAAACACGGATCCGACTACCACAGCGCTGTCGCCTCTTCCGTGCACGACGCCAATCTTACTATGAGTCACATCCGTACATGGTTTGACTCCTTCAAATCCTAGAGAGGTAACGCCCTCTATTTTTGCCACACTTAATTGAAAATTACACTATGACGCTAGTATCTTTCGTCCTACTCCTCAGTGGCGAAGTAAAGCGGTTCTTAACTCGTTTACCTGTGCGTAGCTCATGGTCTTCTACAATTCTGTTCTCTCTCGCAATCGAATAGCGTTATGTGTATCATGGACGGTTCGACAAGAGGATCCCGAATATTAAGGCAGACATAAATTCCGCCGCCGAGGACCAGGAAGCCAGAAGGCGAACAGACCTTCTTGGGCGGATTTGCGAAATGGGAACCATGCTTGTGGCACACAAGTTCTTAAAAACTAACTTGTAGGATAGCTCGCGAACGTTGTTCGTTGCAATATCGCTCTGTTACGACTTCCATGATGCATCCCAGATGCTTCTGCAAAATCCATTTTCCGTTTCTAGTGACCTCATCTGTTGGCGCTCTAGTTGAAGTATGCATCTCGCATTCAGATATTCAAGCTTCAAATTATTACGTCAAAGTCACTTTCTGAGACAGATCGGAGCGGACTTCTCTTTCCCGAAGAGAACGCCCATTTTCATCTCCTAAGTATTCCCTTCGATAACATTGACTCGCTGATTAGATTAGCTTTCTTTACAAATTCATCATCACGCAACTTCTGCAGGTACCGTTTCTGCAATCTTCCCATGGATTACGCGGAGAGAGTATATGTGGTACGTAAATGATCTTCAGGACAGAAGTCTTCCTGAACACGTCTCACATCCTTTTGTATTGGATATAGGAAACACGTTCATAATTGCATTATATTGAGCGTATTATTGTCGGATTTTATTCATGTACTTGGTATCATTTCAGCGCCGCCAACCGTGTCTCTGGATAACTCAACCGTAACTGGCGTAAATTCAGACCCATTAACCAAGTACCTAGGCATTCCGTTCTCCCTGCCGCCGTAAGCTTCGTTTATATTTTCCAGTATCTTTGCCTTCCCTATAATAACCTCAGTATAGGAAGCCGTCATTTTTATCCGCCCCAAATGCATTCAAGCTATACCGCCAATTTGACTGCTGGCCAGTATGATCCATCCTGCCCGCAGCAAAAATGCATCGATATTGAATCTTCCTGACGCGATTAGAGGGCTTCTGGATGATATCAAAACAGCGTTCAATCGAACCTCTGGCGAAGATTGTGAGTAATTGTGACAGTGTGATGGAATGTGCTATTTATTCTTGGTGTCCTTCTTGGATGGACTTCTCAGGTTTGACGATTAGTGCCATTACACCATCGAATGCCACTGCTGAGTCGAAGCTTCCGGTAGCCGTAGCACATTTATCGGAAGACAAGAGTATTGTCCACTTCTAACGTATCTCTTTGGTGGCAGTGGATATTTGGCGGTAAAATAATCATTCCTTTGTGTTTATTCAGTCCCGTACCGATTAAGAGGGTAGGTGGATTCGAAGTCGGCGGGGTGTCAGAGTCAGTCTGACAATCCCCTTACAATGAAGTCTTCTATTTGACATGGATCTGATGACCCAGTAGTCGAGCTTGTCAAGCGCTCTATCGAGCTTGGACAACCAGTAGCCTATGCAGGCATGAATTATAGGTAAACATGATTTCTCGTGACACGTTGATACTAATATCTTCCATAAATCAGAGTGAATGGCACTTGCAGCAGATAATTAGAATTTGGATATATCTCACTTTATTACTTTCAGGACTTGGATTATTGGCTAGTCAAGAGGTAGAACAGGCCGGCGTTGGTAACCTTGGGCTTAGAAACCATGAGTTAGCCAGACTCTTAGTGTTCAAAGCACATTAAATTGAACTATCCATTCAGAACGCGAAGCCGGTTTGGAAACTTATAATGCTCTGCTTGAACTTTCTGCCAGTTTCTGGTATTAGTTTGATGTCAAAGAGCAGATGGAAAGCTCCTTCAAGATAATCCTTAGAGACTAGTGAGGCAAGGAAAAATCGCCAATGTACCTATGGTCTCAGGTACGATGTTCTAACTATGACTGTGGTGCACTCTGACCTAATAATATGTCAAAGGAAATTGCGTACTTTTTCCATCGGCAATCTCAATATCACGTTAGTCATTCAAAAATTTCCCGCTATTACTCAGCATTTATTCTCCTCAAAGAACGGTCGATGATTTCCGACAATGCATCAGCGAGTACTGGCTTCCCGGTGCACCATCATCAGAAATAGATCGTGTAATGGAATTATATCCTTCAAATTCCAGCGATAGGCCCCCTTTAGACACTGGAGACCTTGGTGTCCTCACTCCACAATACAAAAAAACAGCAGCTGTCGAAGGGGATATGGTGTTCCAGGTTTCGCCGCGCCCATTTTTATAGCAACGATCTGCTTCCTTTTCGCCTCTTGATTGATTGTTGTTTGAGAAATATAGTAACCCAGCGTGCACTCCATACATTGGTTCAGTACGCATTTCTCTTTTCTAGAGTTCGCCTCACCCTAAGCTAGTCTATCAGTACCACGGCTCCAACCTCAAGGGACCATGTCATTCACTTCGCCTACCGCCTGGATCCCAACGGCAACAGTAGTGAACCCAGTTGGCCTGAATACGGGGCACATTCGCCCCAGCTGTATACATATCCGATAGTTGGAACGCCGACAGTTACCAATGACACATATAGATCGGGACCTATAGCGTTTCTTTCTAACTTGTCGCTGGCGTATCCACTCTGAACTCATATTCTACTTGTAGTCTAAATTCTCATCTGTGCAGATTAAAGATAGATTTGTCACTTCCCCGGCCACACAAAGCGATAGCAACAAGCAAGCGATTACTAATATTTAGTCATTATAAGGTGCAAGCAAAATGGAAGAGGTATATCATCAAATAGGCTGAAGGAAGGCGAAGCTAGAAGGAAAGCATCATGCAAGATTGCAGCCCATGATCCGCACTGTAGAATGTAGGGAACGTCAGGAACTTGAACAACATAACATTCGCGGAGAAATGACGTACCAGTCCCGTCTGGCTCTCCAAGGGCGTACAGCATTTCCGTGGGATGGAAGACGAGGGAAGAAGATCTTGGTATAAACGGAGAAGGCAGTGCGCGGATAGGAGGTGTTGTCAGCCCGGTAGAAATATTGAATGCCGATAGCGGAGGGGATCTTTTGAGTGATTGCACAACCGTACGTTGTGTTCTCCACGACGCGGGAGTAATAGCGGAGGTTCTGCACTCCTATCAGTATCTGAATTGACACAAGACAAGAAGAAAAAAGACTTACACAGCGAATACGTTAGCGGTTGGATGAGCATCGAAGGAAGATAGTCCGTTCGGGTACATATTCCATGTCTGAACAGCATTTGGAGGTCCGCGTAGATCCCAGAGCTTCACCTCACCATCCAATCTACGAAACAGTTAGTCCATAAGAAAACAAACTTGGTGTGAACTCATACCCGGCTGACAAGAATTGGCTACTTAATGTCGGATGCCAACGAACATTCTGGACCCATGACGTATGTTCCGAGTATGCTCGTATGATCGAATCGTCCTCATCAAGACGCCGGTCGAAGACCTTGACTGTCCCGTCAGCAAAACTCGTTATGAAAGTCTGCGACGGCCCCTGCTCGGAGACAATCGCAGTAACTGGACTCTCTGAACCGGCATAAATATCCTGTTCATCAACAAGTCAGCAATGACGAACGCGGCGCGTAAGAATGTACCTACAAGTCCTTGGATCTCAGTCTGAGCATCCCATACTTTGATAACGCGCGAGTCGCCTCCTACCAGCAGAATCCCCGCCGACTGTTTCCAATCCATAACAACACCACTGCCTTGCCGGAGTTGGATCATCTCATTGAGGCCGCGGAAGGCGCTGACCATTTGCAGTGGCCCCTGCTCCAACGTGGGATCGTAGTTGCGGTACAAGCGAACGATGCCATCGGCTATTTACTTATTAGGCACGGCAGCAGAAGGAAGAAGTTTAGGCATACCTGAGCCGGTGACGATTATCCCCCCGACGTCCTGGTTGATGATATCAATGGCCGTTATGCTTGTGCCCCGGGGATTGCCATTGCAGAAGTAGTTCAGACGCTTCCGTTGCGACCAATTCCAAACGCTGTAGTGCATCAGATACACATTTTTCTCGGAAACTCATGCCCGTACCTAACCAT
>JASFDF010000245.1:8637-19373 GCA_036937115.1 Nidularia sp. FH-822889
AATAGACGGTACTGTCGTCCAAGCTTTCGATTGGGATCAGACTGCCTGCAAAGTTTACGCAGCTAACCATCAGCCCGGTGTGGTCCAGAAGGTGATATGCATTCGCCGTGCTCGCGTGCGATGCTGAATTCACTTGCAGGTGGATATCTCGACGCTAGATGCGAGCAGATTGGCTTCTTTAGATGCGGATGTCTGGCTTCTATCCCCTGCTTGTCAGCCATACACAGTTCTAAACCCCAACGCTAAAGGAGCCTCTGATCCAAGAGCACAATCCTTTCTTCATCTCAT
The DNA here is from genome assembly GCA_036937115.1 of Nidularia sp. FH-822889. NCBI lineage: Eukaryota > Fungi > Basidiomycota > Agaricomycetes > Agaricales > Nidulariaceae > Nidularia > Nidularia sp. FH-822889. The sequence goes on from JASFDF010000245.1 coordinate 8,926, forward strand.
TCAGAATGTTCTGCCTTCAATGGCCAACATGGATGCTCTGCCCCGTCGGCTCCTCGTGGAAAATGTGGCTGGATTTGAGGTGCTGTTATTCCAACCATCTTCTCGGGCCCATGTTGATATCTATCATAATCACAACTTGGTTTACTGGCGGCTCGTATTAAGACATCTACTACTCGAGAGATCACTTTGTCAACGCTAAAATCGCTCGGATACTCAACACTCGAGTTGTTATTAACTCCACTACAGTTTGGAATTCCGAATTCGCGCCTGAGATACTACTTGTTGGCCAAGAAGGCGTCGTTAAGGTTTTGCTCTACGTCTCCTGGTAATAGCGATACGGTCTGGCGGCATATTCCTGGGCAGTCCGAGGATTGGACCGACCCAAGATTGAGGAACGAGCAACTTCTAGATGATATTGAAGATAGTACAATCCAGGAAATCAGAAGCTACTTGAATGAAAATGCTCTAGAGACGTATCGCATACATTCAGTACCAAACAAGGTGCTTGAGAAATGGGGGCGTCTTTTTGACATCGTACTGCCGTCTTCTCGACGAAGCTGTTGCTTTACCCGAGGTATGAAATGATTCCCTTTTCTCACTACTAGTATTTACTACTCCCAGGTTATACTCAGCTGGTAGAGCGAGCAGGTTCCATTCTACAAACGAATGAACAATTGGACGTAAGTGATGGGACTCATTTTGAAATGTATTACGAGTGTTAAGTTTTGCATTACAGACGACAGAAATATTCAAACAGTTTCTCAGTGCTCAGTCGGCGAATGAGCCAGATGCCGTCCAAATATTACATCCCCTCGCCTTACGGTACTTTACTCCGGATGAACTTCTGCGCGTGTTCGACTTCAATCCAATCTGCTCGCCAGGTGATTCTGCGGATTTCAAATGGCCAGATGGTATAACGAACAAAACAAAGTATAGAATGATTGGGAATAGCGTGAATGTGCGGGTGGTCAAAGAGTTGATAAATTATCTCTTTCAAGATGGATAGTTTCTTCCCAGTACTAGCCCATCCTCTTGCTCTAGGGGTATTTTATTATTCATAGAGAAGTAGCTCGTTGAGGATGTGCCAGCTTGAAACTGGTGTGTGAGTCTAACCAGGACTGTTTGCGAGTCTCTGTCTCAACTCTCCGGATTAGGAGCTCTGGGTTAGGAGACCAGAGGCGTCAAGTCAGCTGATCGTGTTATGGCTTCCCGCTCACTTCAAAAGCCGGAGCCCGGTATGCGCACTATCAAAAGCATCTGATCCTAAATAACCCCCGCTTTCCATTTCCCCACATTCAATTATCTACGACTGACAATGACTGGCAGAAGAACCTTTCTTATTGGCGGTGGATGTACTGCGTTCATCAAGGTGAGGACCATCCTTACATGCAGACTATCCGAGAACTGAAGCCTTCCGATATTGTTATAGCCTAGGGGTACGAGGTCGACGGAGGATGTAAGCATGCACACTAGATGATATTTTAAAACATCTTTAAACGACTCTCTTTGTAGATGGGCCTTGAAGCCGCTACTAAAGCACTACTTGATGCCGGTGAGTCTCTTCAATACAGAGGCCGCGAGCTATACTAAACAGCTCGGTATTTTGGTAGGCATAACTTATGATTCTATTGAGAATGCATACGTCGGATATTGTTACGGTGATTCTACCAGCGGCCAGGCAAGTTGGAGTCATCTTAAAATCAAGCACTTTATCCAACAATCATATTGCAGCGTGCTCTCTATAACCTTGGCCTTACCCACATCCCGATCGTGAATGTGAATAACAATTGCTCTACCGGTTCTTCTGCCCTCTACCAAGCAAATAATACCGTGAAGTATGGACAAGCCGAGTGTTCAATGGCCCTGGGATTCGAGCGCATGAAGCCTGGAAGCCTTGGAACCAATTTCCCGGATCGTGCATCACCCATCGCGCTCTTCAATGAACGGTCAGAAGATCTCGAGCGCGAAGAGTTTGGAGAAAATCACGGCCCTGGTGCTCCGCGTATGTTCAGCAATGGCGCTCAAGAGTACTTCGTAAAGTACGGTGCTAACATAGAGCACTTGGCAAAGATTGGTGGGTTTCGTTTCGGACTCCCAGGCCTTGGTTACTAACCTGGACTTTAGCGTCAAAGAATCACAAGCACTCAGTTAACAATCCCTATTCACAGTTCCGCGATGGATGGAGTGTCGAGCAGATCATGGGCGCGACGAAGATTACAAATCAGCTCACGAAGTTCATGTGCAGTCCGACATCTGTGCGTATTTCCACACGTCATCATCAGCAAAGTTTCTCACAAACTACCCTCAGGATGGAGCTGCTTGCTGTATCGTGGCCTCAGAAGACTTCGTGCATGCTCATGAGCTAGAGAACCAAGCCATTGAAATTGTCGCACAAGCTCTGACAACCGATGGACCTAGCACTTTCGAAAGCCGCAGCCCGATGGAGGTTGTTGGCTATGGTATGACGAAGGCTTGTGCGGACAAAGTGTTTAAAGATGCAGGGTTTGCCGAGGGCAAGGGAAGAGACCAAGTCGGAGTAGTCGAGCTTCATGATTGCTTTGCTGCGAATGAGGTCAGTACTTGTCGAGATTGAAACAATCCAGCCTGATGATCGAAGTACCCCAGCTCATCACTTATCCTGCTCTTGGGCTCTGCGGCGAAGGCGAGGCACATAAACTCGTCGAACGTGGTGATAATACAGTGCGTACAATTAATAACTTCTTGCCTTTTCCTTGTATTGCTGAACAGCTGTTTGAAGTACGGTGGAAAATATGTCGTTAACCCCAGCGGTGGTCTTGAAGCTAAGGGTCATCCCCTGGGAGCGAGCGGCTTGGGCATGCATTTCTATATTATGAGCGAGTTTCTGTTCTTGCACGCTTTTTTCATCCACTGAACCTTGTCTTTCCAGTGCAACTGCGAGACTGTGAGTGACACGATCTCTGTATTTCTTCTTACATCCTCAAGCTTATCACAGGGGCCGGTCCTATGCAAGCACCTGGTCTGTTCGATACCAAAGATAAGCGCGGCAAATTTGGCCTGGTGCATAATATTGGCCTCGGTGGTGCTGTGGTTGTTTCGCTACTTCGGCGACCAGAATTCTTTAAGCCCGGAGGTGCAGATGGCAGAGCGAGGTATGCTGTTTTGTATAAACGCAGAAGATTAGTCTGACATGCCATTTGATACAGGCTTGGATATAACCATGCGCACGAATGCCGTCCCGTCACAATGGTCGATGTAAACAAGGTGAGGTCTAAGAAGTCCTCTCCCTACGTCTTGCAGCATGCCAAGCTGTAAGAAAATACCTCACTACATTGTACTTTATCAATATTCTTTCATTTTATGTAAATCGGAGGAATATGTATTTCGCCTTAACATGTACCTATTCGTATAAACCAAGGGGTTCTGAACATTGGTTCATCTTTGTGAAATTCATGTTAGTGATGCATTAAGTAAAAATGCTATTTAGATTCTAGAACGGTCTTGTGCTACTTATTGTAATTTGTGCATAGGTTAGGATAGGCAGTCTCAGCATTTGTGCGAAGTTAAATTTGGCACTGAAAGTAGAGACAGGAGACTTATGATGCCGTGTACGTACGGAGTACAACATGTTATTTCTACGTCGTCACTTGGAATAACAGAATAGCTGGATGGTATCGAGGAAAAGGCTGGGCACCGTCCACTGGGTGGCTGAAGTAAGGAAAGTGAATAAAAACTGAAGAAACTATTAGAATAGAAACACAGGGGAGAAGGCAGACTTAGGAAGCCAGTAAGGTAGATAAATATATACAGAATAAAAAAACGATTTCCCATCTAGTGAGTTGTCCGAGGTGCCCTACCTCCGTACCCGTGTACTCTTACCTGATACCGCGCGTGAATTCTCGAACCGTTCCCGAATCTTCGCATAGCCCTCGCGATCGACACGGTGAATATAGTACGTGCCACCGCTATTTCCCCAAGAAACACTGCCTGAATGATAGGGCCGTTCTGTGACATCAAAGATGGCACTGATATCGTCCACCTGGCATCAACGTTGTGAGAAGATGGTTTGAGAACATATAAGAAGAGCAACTCACATTTCGCTCTGTTACCCTTGCATTGAGGGAGCTCACGAATGGTTTCAGAGAAACCACGATGGCGCCCTCTTTCAGATCCAAAAATTTGGGCCGTAGCGCCTCATTCACTGCAAGGATTCGCATTAGCTTACGGACTTGATCAATTGAGAATGAGGGACTTACAGCTTTCTTCAAAGACCTTGTTATCTACCAGGAGTACATCTGCCTTGGAGATAAGCTCGTCGACGCGCTTACTCGTAAGCATATTCCCCTCCTCTAGCTCCATCTCGCCCACCCGGACACCCCACATCCGACAGCGCACTTTCATCTGTTCTACCATATCCCTCGCCACCCGCGCAGGGTGCGGCATGAGCTCAATCCCGAAGCTCTTGCAGCCGGTCTGCAAGCTAGCTTGAACCACCACATTCCCCACCCCGCTTCCGAGGTCAAGAAAGAGGGAATCCGCCTTGAGCTTGGTAACCCGAATGATTTCATGTGTGAGGGAGGGCATAAGCTCGCCGTACACGGTGCTGCTGAAGGCCTCGTATCGTTTGAGGCTTGGTACATTGGGTCCCACGCTGCGCTGATAATTCTCCTCGATGATGCGCATGAGGACTTTCTTAGGCATGCCGACGTTAGTCCATGACTCAACGGCGGCTTTGAGGGCGTTGCGTTTGTTAGGGGAAAATGGGTCAGGCGGGGCGACGGGATATTTAAGGGTATGGAAGATTTGGCTGATGCGATCCATGGCTTTGAGGAAGAGGGGGCCATCTTGGGTGTTGATGGCACGCTGCACGGCACGGAGTAGAGGTAGCGGGGCAGAGGATGATGATGAGGTAGATGATACGGAGGTCAAGGACGAGAGGTCATCTTCGGAGGATATTGAGCTCAGGCTTGAGGTTGAGGCCGAACTGGAGGCCGAGGAGTTTGGAGGTGAAGGCGAGGGAGATGGAGGTGGAGATACGGCTTCTGAGAGGGTTTCGTTGGGTATTGGGCCGAATAGGGCTTGTTGCTGGGGTGTTAAATAATCTGAACTGGTAGGTTAGGGGCGAAATTCGGAATGAATTACATTGTGGACGTACATTCTACAATTGTGTACAGTGTCTTTTCCAAATCCATTATAGGATTATAGTGATCTTTGTCTTTCGGAGCAAGCAAGATAAATCTAGAATGGAGTGTTAGTATAGGAAATATAGGAAGATGGGAACACGCGCGTTAAGAGCACGTCGGATCATCGAAGACAGAGAAAGGAGCATCGTGTGTCCATTCTCGTGTTGGAATAACATTTGCCCGGTACTGAGCAGCTGTTGACCGCGTGCCAATGGTGAAAGAGGAGGGGCATACCTTTCGTTTGCACCGGTGTTGGGATAATCGAGTTCGACGACAGGATAGTCGGTTTCATGTGGTTCGAAGCGTGTATCAGATGGATCATCGGGATTCTTGAAGTCTGGAAACGCGTCAATACGCGTCAGGAGGATGAATGGGGCACGCGACGCGTCACTCACATCCTTTGTAGGACTTGATGAGGCGACGGACGACCATCTCTGAGCTCAGATGAGTTGGGCCGGGATGGCCATCTGTGTCTGCGCACCAGCGACGTTTTGTCACTGGTGCATCTGGTTCCCATGCTGGGAACAAAGAGGTCGAGCGGGATCTGCTGCTGCGATAAATTGGCTCCGGAGAGGGTGCCTGAGTGCGCGTGCGACTTGCAGCGCGTGAGGGGGCCTTTGAGGAGGCGGCAGACTTGCGTTTCTTTGGCCCGTCTGAGGCGGATGCGGTGCGAAGGCGTTTGACGGCGCGCGGAAGAGCCGAGCCGGGGATGGAAGCGGGGTCGGGAGACTTCCGCTTCTTTGTGGGGGGGCTAGGGGGACTAGACAGCGGGGAGGATGCAGTTGACGGGGGCGAGGAGGGGGGCAAGGAATGCTGGCTGGGGGTTGTGCTGCTGCTGCGGTGCTGGTGTGGGGCGGGTATGTGACGGAGACGCGTGGTGACGACAACGGAGGGCGACGATGACGCGCCCTGCTTGGCGGAGATGGGGGACGAGAAAAAGCTGAGGTCGGATGACGAGGCCCTGGGGGCGGGCGATGAGAGCATCGCGATGGGAGAAGGAAGGGAGATGAATGGGAATGCACAGGACGGAATGAGCTTGACCGTAGGAATCAATACAACAGTACAACGATTTTTGAGTGGCTGTGTTCCCCTGCATGCCTTGCCACACGACTTGTACGCACCATCATCCCCTACCATCCAATTATCCCTTTCTCGCTTTCATATGCATTCCCATATGTTTACATATCGTTAATTCATCAACCACTATGATGTCAACCAGAGTCAACTGCAGTGTCATTTCTCTCCGTCGTCCTCGGTCGCTTTCTCAGCGGACGCAGCCACTTCCACTGAGCTGCTCGTCTTCGACACTTCCCCATTCCCAGCCTGTGCTCATTCACCTCCCCTAGGTTCTTAATCCAGCCATGCTATTAGGATTATCATCTTGGTCGGGCGATGCTGTTCATGCATGCTCCATATTATCTCAAGTTTCATGAAACCTTGGACAACCATGCAGAGTGGATATGTGAGGCCTATTGCCGGTTAAAGAGGACCGCTGATTGTGGATCCTAATGTCTGCCGGAGCTCCGTGGAGACGAAGGTGTATGACTTGAGCCTCTTCAGGATGAGGACGAAAGGCTTTCACCAATAGCACAAGCCTGCCTACAGTACGAAAATATCGTGCATGTCAAGTCTCTTCCCTAGTATGTACTAAGCATTTATCTTCAAAAATTGCGACAAATTTGAGAAACACATGTAGGCCTTGAATTAGTTAGAATTTTAACTATGATATTTAGCAAATCTAACAGCATTATTTCTCGCTATCGTCCCCGGTCGCTTTCTCTGCGGACGCAGCCACCTCCGCTGAGCTGGTCGTTTCCGACGCTTCCGTTTTCCTGACCTGTGCTTGAGCTTGCAACTGTGCCTGCGCTTGCGCACGCATCTTCGTCACAATTTGATTCGCCTCTTGTGCATAATGCGATCGCGCCCTTAGCACGGCCCCATACCGCAAAAAAAATAGCGGGATCGGAATCAGAGCAAGTGAGAGGAATCCAAATATAGACACTACAGCAGTTACATCAGTATCACACGCAAAAATACTGTTCATGATCGCTCACCTCCCCACTTTGTCCCTAGGTTGTTGCAAATCGTATGTGCGACAATGGGGAAGAAACACCCTATCAAGCATCGCGCAAAAGTGTTGCATGCCCCGGAGCTGGACGAATAGATCGTGTATGTCTGTGATGTGCTAAAGCTCACTCAGTAAAGATGTCGAGAAATATCAATGAAGCAAGAACTTACTACGTAAGGAACGTGTAAAACTGGAGATGCCGATTAGTATCTTCAACATAGATATGAAAGAAGCACCAACGATGGTAATTGTTGCGAATCCGAATGGTAACCCAGCTAATGTGGGAGCAATCCAGTGTGTCTCTCCTCCGCTTGTCCTATAGCAAACTATGCATAAGTCCTAGCTGAATACAACGTCACATTCAACATACCATGCAAACCAAAAGAGAGAGAAAGGCATGATAATGCTATATTCAACAACGATGAGCAAGTTTGAAAAGTCACACATAAGGCCGTACTTACCAGGCAAATAATGCGAGCTTAAGCCGCGATTCCGGGGAATCAGCGGGGGTGCCAGGTGAGACAATCCATCGGGGCAAGGGCAGTCGCTGGAAAAAGCGTACAAGCTGGAGATACGGCACAGCAGCAGCCAGGAAACCGAGAGTCATCGCCAAAAATGGCAGGCCAGTGAGTTGCGGACGGAAGTGATGCTAAGCAACGCGTTAGAAAGAAGCACCTCGATCCCTGAGTATGTCTCACCTGCTCGAAGAACACGATGGGATAAACTTCGAAAAAGAAGCTGCACGGCCAGGTGAAAAGGGGCACGAATACAGAGTAGGGCTAACTTACTACACGATTCCGTAAGCCAATGACGTCCAGAGAGCTGCTCCTTGGACGATGGGTTCGCGGATGAGCATTGCTATGGAGGTTCTTTTGAGTGCAATTACGCCTCTCATGTAACAAAATCTTACCAGCAGGCCTTAAGACGTGTCCTCCGAAAAGATCAGCCTTGCTTTGATGCCTGAGTTCGTGGGCAGCCCTCGCATTTGGGCGTCCTTCTGCACGAAGGCGTCCTGAGCGTTGTGCCAAAATCGTGGGGCCGTGTGTCTCGGGCAACAAGAAGACTAGTGGCCACAGCCCGATGACGAAGAAGAAGAACACTCGAAGAGGCCATAGACTGCAATTCAAAGATAGCGCTGAGTCTAAGTCAATTAACAATGAATTGATAACATACTGTGGAGCAGCATACACTGCGATGAAGAACCCGATTGGCAGAGCAATGCAAGGCCCTGCGAAGATACATGCCGCACTGAAGCAAAGCATAAGGCAATACATGGATGGTATGGATTAAACATACGTACTACCATGTGATGGCTATTGGAAGCAAGTGGAATTAGTCAAACCCGCGAATGCAGAGATGTAATTAGATTGCTACCGATTGCTTGTCCTTGCATGTCGACAATATTATACATGCTGCTTGTATGTCAGTCATCTGATCCAGAGGTTGGAAATTGTGCGTCTGGCACTTGCTTACTCGGACATTATGCCCCCTCCACTGCAGATATGTCAGTATGTATTGTATGGGCACGTGAGTAAGACGTACTTATTGAGCGCGCACGCTGCGCAGGATCCTGCGAGCAATCGAACTATGAGAGATTAAGGTGTTGAAGGGAAACGGGGAAAGAGTAACTAGCTCACAGACAATAATAACGGGGAGATTATTAACCCAGGCGCTGATTCCAGACGTAACTAAACAGCATCGCGTTAAATTTCGCAAGGAAGAGCCATCCATGTTCACGTACTTATTAAGAGAGGCCATGATATCATGTATGGAAGTCTTCTGCCATACATCTCACTCATTGGACCTTCATTGCCATCAGCTGAAAGTTCACGATTCCCTTAAAGGAGTAATAAAACTGACCCCCTATAGTACGCAGAATGTACATCAATAAGAGACGCGACAGAAGAAATGATTTCTTACAGAGAAGGGGACCGAGAGAAAATCCAAGTACATAGACAGTCAGGCCTGAGCTCGAAACATCTGCAGAGACGCGGTAGGTTGCTTGAATTTGAAATTCGGATGTCGCCTGTTGGAGGATTTAAAATAAAATCCCATATGTTGACGTAGAATCCATACATAAATTGAAGAGCCAAAAACGCTGTTGCAGCTTTAATTGCGAGGATACCAATGAGGCAGAAAATAGGCACTTACGCACAGAACGCAAGCGCGCAGATATTAACACAAACCAGGCGCTTCTTGCTGGGACTCCAGTTCTTGGGGTCTTCTGGGTCCGACTTGTGAAAGACTACAATGTCAGTAGTAGCAGGCGTTGACAACATTGGTCGCATTGGGAGGGAGCAGAGATGAAGCAAGCAGTGAAGAGGGCAGGGGCTACCAGTCTACCCATTCTGTATGAGTTTCACGCTCATAGTTTCGGGTAGCTGTATTGGGCCAAGTTAATAGCGTTGGGATCAGCGAACATGTCAGTGGACATGAGCGTTACGCGCAAAGGATATGTGCGTACAAAAGTTATCAAGGAAACCATAATACCGGCCATATCTCCGGTGTTTTGGTAGCCCGCTCAACTCCGTTCTCACTGCTCACCTGTGCGTACGAAACATCTATTTCTGCATACGCCCCACCGCGATCAAATATTTTCATGCTAGAGTTGCCCTGCGGCGGACTGTGATATCAATTCGGCGTCAAGGGAGTCAAATCTACAGGTCCATAGAAATCCCCGTCATATACCATAGTATTTCGATGTCCCATAACTCGAGCCATTTCTCCTGCTCAAACGGCCTTCTGTTCCTTTCAGTTAGTTAGAGTGCCAGCTTGTTAGAGGAACTTTTCTGTATAACTTTAGAGTGTATTATTTGCTTTTCCATGATCTAGTCTTTTGTCATGGACGAAATAGATGAGCGAGTGACGTCATGATCGTCGGTCGTAAGACGCACGCTGGCGACGCCGTACAGTTGTGCAACGCGGCCACATATGTACACTTCAATCTTCTATTCTTTTCTCTTTCGAGCGCTGCGCAATACTGTCATTCGCACCGTGATTGCTGCCCTTTGCGTGGTATCCACGTCAGTGAATGGTCTTTTCAAGCGCCTGTCTCAGTCTCCTGGCATTCCTGTCCAGGACCCCTCTGTCTCGTATTGGACGGTACCTCCATCTCCGATTGCCAAGCATGGATCTGAACGCGGGGTTGCATTGGTAGACTATGCAGACGTCGTTATTATAGGAAGCGGAATAACTGGCACATCGTTTGCAAGAACAAT
>JASFDF010000245.1:19472-29480 GCA_036937115.1 Nidularia sp. FH-822889
GTGAAAGAAAGACTCTCGAATCGCCTGCTGCTGGCAATTCAACTGGGCAACGCTCATTTATATTCTTTCCGAGCAATTCAGACGGAATATTTGATTATTTGACGCAACAGCCCTCTACATCCAAGGCACCGTCATCCTATCCTCCACCTTTCGGCGAATGGATGTTTGGTGGGGGGTTCGCTCGAGACAACGCGTTTCTTTCTGAAATTGGGAACGTCGACGATCGTGAATGGAATAGTGGCACCGCGAAATATCTCTCTACTGCGCTCTCTCAGCACTTTGATAATGACAATTCCGAGGTCAAAAGAGATGTTCTCTCTGTCTGGGGCGGTGTTCTGGGGCTTTCAGTTGATGAACGCCCCTGGGTTGGAAGAGTCCCTGAAAAGATTTCTCGGAGGCCACCTCTATCCGCCGATTCGTCAGATCACACAGGAACTTCCTCTTCCGCCAGCACCCGGCTTGCACCAGCTGGCGAATGGATAGCGGCAGGGTACACGGGCGAAGGAATGGTGCACGCTTGGCTGAGCGGGAAAACTCTTGCTTACATGGTGCTTGGCCACGATAGGAGCAGCAGTTTGCGCGTGAGAGATGACACGCAGCAATTGGTCGAATATTCAGGGCGCGATGTTGTGGACTCTCTGCCGACGTCATTCAGGGTGACAGAGGAACGATGGAGAAATCTTTGCATAGAGGATATGATATATGCATACCTGTGGTAATTTGAAGTATACAAACGAAGATAATCAGATAACCGGTTTAGAAGTGACAAGTGTTATAGCCGTATTGTCTCTTCAAGGTCTGCTGGACAAGAAGGCAGCTGATCGACATGGTGAGTGCAGCCTGAACAGGGACAACTTCGGGAGTGAACCGGCGCCATCGATCATGACAAGGTTTACCATTTCTATCGAGGTGGACTGACATAGCGTTTATAGCGTGGTGTTGGAAGATCTGAGCGATGTATAGAAATGTGAATGCCACGGTGGATTCGCGGGAACAGGGTGTAGAGAGGCATAGTCGGGTCCTGTCTGCGTTGCTATCTGGCAGTGATTTCCAGGTAGAGTCGAGGCCAACTTGAGGGAAGTTACTCATTGGGGCAGATCAGAGAGTGCGTGCCGCTCGGCGCTGGAGACGGGTGGACGGGGCGCGGATGACCGGGCGCACGATAAAAGTAGATGACAGGGCGTGTTTCGGGGAGTGGATACTTTGAACTCGGTGGCAAGGGCAGATGGGGGAGTTACACATGCCAAGGGAGAAGAAGGGGTAACAATAGAAACCAATGGCGAAAGAAGATGAACAGATGGTGGAGGGCGGAGTTGGATGGTTGATGAGGAGGACTCATACGACGAGGACGAAATGAAGAGGTTACAGAGCTGAACCCCATTGCTCAGAGCCTAGTGAATATTGTATACTAAATAACCGTAGTATGTGTAGTAGTAGGGGATATGAAAGGGTGAAATACGAATAATTCATGCACTGCGGGCTCACGTGGGAGTGCTTGAATTTATTTTGATTGTGGCTTCGTGATTGCAACAGACTCGCCAACGCTGCCCAACGTTGTCTGCGCCTCTGACCACGACGACCACAACCCCTTGCTCGTTGTCCACACCCCCCTGCTTGTCGTCGAAGCCAGCGCGCAACGCCTGACTCGCTGTGGTGCCCCGTGAGCAACGCATTTCATACGCCTGCCATTGTCCTGACCTCCACGTCTACAGGGCACACACCCGCCCACCCGCTTGCAACCCCTGCAAGTCCATGGCCGTTCTTGCTCCTCCGGACTGGCAGTATCCCCCTCGAGACACCACCATGGACGTCCCTGCTACCCCACGCCAGCGCTCCTCGCCTGCCAATGACCACTCCGCGTCACCGTCCCCGCCCCATCATCAGCAGCAGATCCTCAACCCCCAGCAGCAGGGTCTCCAGCAGCCCAATTACACCTACCCCGTCCAGCAGCAAGCACAGGGAAACTGGACCCCTTCTATCGCGGCTGCACCCTTTTACCCATCCTTTTACCAAAATCACCAGCAGCAGCAATCGCCGCAGCCTTATCCGTCCCCACTTCCCCAACAATCCCCCTACTTCGACCCTGCCAACGCCCAGCTCGCTCAGTGGGCGTACCAGCAGATGATGTTTAACGCACAACACGGCTTCCCGCCCATGGCTCCGCAGCACCATCCGTCCCCCCAACAAAGACCCGGTCCCAACCCTCAGGGTCCCAACGACTACTTTGCCCAAAACCAAATTCCTTCCGCGTTCAACCCCTTCCCCAGTGGCACTCCTCCGCCGCACGCTCATAGAGGCACCGGCGACCACCAACAGCAAGGCCAGCAGAACGCCCAATATCCCGGCTTCCATCCATACCGACGGCCTAATCGCCAGCCTCAGCCTTCCCCCGATACGAATGACTGGCGCCCCGGTGGTGTCGGTCATGTACCTCATCCGCCCTACGCTCGTCCAGAAGCATCGGGATCTACTTCCTCCGTCAATTCTTCCAGCAGTCGTCAGCGGACAAACAGTAATCAAAGTGCGAGCAGCGGTCATAATTCACCGTCGTCCAATTCTGGATCGCGTTCTCGGAACAACCCCTCCTCCACTCCCAGCTCCACTCGAAACTCCCCCTCTACCTCGTCCTCAGCGTCCTCCACCCCCAGTCCGCTCCGGGTGCCGCATCATCGTAATGCCTCTTCGTCTTCTTCTTCGTCGGTCACGTCCTCGACGCGCCAACCATCTACCTTATCGCCATCCCTTCCCAGCGTGGCGTCCACTTCGTCTTCCAGCGTGCCATCGGCCTCTCCTTCTCCCAATCCCCGCCCTTCACGCCCATCTCCTCTGTCTCAAGGCAATTTCACGGCCGGAGAAAAGCGCATGTCCCGTGATGATAGCGATATCGCAGCCATGAGGGATCCCACACCCGTCGCGCCGGGTATGTCGCGAAGTGCCGGCCTCAAGTCGAGGCTACGACGCGCATTGTCTTTTAATGCTGCTCAGACACTTCAAGAGGAGGAAGCTGATGATGACGAGTCTATTAAAGCCTCGGCGCTCAATGGCGGGGTCAATTCTAGCAAGCAGAAAGCTAAAGCACCCGCTGTTGCCAACTCCTCCGGCAGTAAGGCAGGGTCCGCAGGTGCAGATAGCGCTATGGATGACGCGGCGTCGACAGCTACGGTACAGACTAAGAAGAAGGGACGCGCTGCGTCACTCTTCAATTCACGACTTAACGCCAGCACTGACAATATCTCGTTATCATCTACAGTCAGCAGCGCCAGTGTTATGATCAGGAAGCTTGGCTCCATGGGCAAGCTGGCGAGGAGAAATTCGCTTGCTGGAATTACCTCTCTATTCAAGGACAAGGACAAAAACAAGGATGGTGACGGGAAGGATAAAAAAGGCAAGAAGAAAGACAAATCTGCTAAAGCTGAAGCCAGCGAGGCTAGCGTATCCCACGTCACTGCTGAACTGGACCGGACTAACAGTAACGACTGGAGTGTGGGCAACGAGATGAATGGTCTCAGTCCAGCAGCTAAGCTGGCGAGGCAGCACACTCTCAAGAGCAACGCGGAGGCAGCAGCCAAGGCGAAGGCACAGCAGGAGGCTGAGGCGGCCGCTGCCGCTGCCGCCGCCAATGCTGCCCCAGTGAATGGAAATGGAGTGATTACGAACGGTGCTGGTGTGCCCACCTGGGACAAGAACACGGCCACCAGGCAAACATCTCCAGTCAAAGGGGGAGTTGGTGTGCGGGTCAACGAAGATGGCACACGTGTGTTGGTAGAGGATGATGACGATGAAAGTGACGAGGGACATTATGGACCCCAGCAGGCTGGGCAGAATTTCCATGCGGATGGATGGGACGATGATGAGGATTGGGACGTGGATGGTGATGGTGAAGGCGATGAGGATGTGACGATAAGAGTGGGAATGGAGAGGAGTAGTCTCGAAGATCCTGCGTATGGCTATGGCCCTTATCAAGATGAGCCAGAGCCATGGGCAGTGGATGTGAGGCGAAGTGTGGAACGAACAAGAAAGCCTGCTAAAGGGATTTTGAAAAGTTTGTTTTTTCTCTATTCTCACTGCTGTATCATTGATGGTTTACACCTTTGCATAGCAGATGCTGGACAATATGACCAGCAGTCGTTCATACCTGACCAATCGGGCACGAGCCGCGTGCGCTCAAACTCGTACAATTCTCCCGGTCAATCAGAGATGGGTCCCCTCGCTCGTATACCATCTCCAGACCCCGACCATATAGACGGCCTCCACCGACACGGTTCCCATTCATCCTCGCATGGTCCCTCGAATACCTCTGCCCCTTCGCTACCCCCTCTTTCATTCGGAGATTCACCAGTTGCTCCATCATTCAGCTCAGCTAAGGAATTGCCCGATACCCCAACGTCGATATCACACAGCCATAGCGCGTCTCCTCCTCCCCCACCCGAAAAGTCGCCCATTTTTCAGCATCCAAACATGAATTCTTCTGCTCCCGTTCTATCGTCTATTGTATCTGCGCCTCCGACTCTCGCGCATAGATCTGCCACAACGCCAAGTAAACGGCTGGCGTTTGCGAACAATCTATCGATTTACGATACATTCTCTGCCTCTGTTTATGACCGACGGAGCGAGCCTGCGACGTGGAGTCGACTAACCCCTGCGTTAGCGCAGAGGATAAAGGAAGAGCTGAACTCCTATAAAATGGAAGAGATGGAGGTGCACGCTGCTAGTCGGATACAGTGAGTCAATAGTTGGTTTCTCGAGTTCAAGGCTAATAACTCTTTTCAGCACTCAATTCTTCGTTTAATATTCATGATACTTCTTTTTGGATTCAACATTCACGACCCACGCAATCAAGTTTATATATCGCACGCAAATCAACATCCTGTCTGATCTAACGTCGTCTCGCGCAAGATATCCCTATCACGTACCATCACATCTCTTCTCACCTCCGGAACAGAGCATTATCCCCTTACCCCCCACCCTTCATCATCCAATATACCCCATCCTTTCGTGTAATATTCCCTTGCACGGCCATCGGCTAGTGATATTCATTTCTATTACCGATGTATGAGTTGCGTTTATAGTGCCTTCACACGCACAATCGTATCTCGCTGCAGGTGTTCTTACTCGCATCATTCGTTAGCAAGGGTTGGACGGACATTCAGAAATGCAAATACCAACCACACTCATCACTCTTTCATTATTCCTCTTCTTACATAACCACCCACTCCTTCCGTATCGCACCACCTAACTTGCGATAACATGCCTATTCCCTTGTTTAGTACCCATTTCTCTTGTGCCCGTTGTTGGCGTTCCTTCCGGCCTTTGATGTGCAGTTACCACTTTTCTCACTGGAGCGTTTAACAGCTCATGTGGAATAAACGAAGGATTACGGACTTATTATATTAGTATTAGTAATGAAATAGACTGTGCAGCGACGTGATATACTCATGAAATTGAAGAGCTTAAGAGATTTGTTGACGTAATGACTGGATTTTGCAACGCGTAAAGTTGTTTGGCATCGCCTGGGTGGTCAAATAAACGTGCGATAAGATATGCCATCGTGTGCGTGTTGCGAACTTTATTCTCACCGACCACTACATATCCTTTATTTGCATTCGTTCAAATTATCGTGTCATCTCCAATGGGCCTCCCTGCCACAGATCCTACTACGCAGTCAAACTATCTGCAGATAGCATCGGAACATGTGTCGTTCGAATGGTCCGTGGACTTTGAAAAGGAAACGATCAGCGGCTCAGCAACTCATACCCTGAAGGTCAAAGAGGACAACGTAGATGAGGTCATGTTAGTACCACTAAATGCCATCCGCCTTCCATATATTGTTCTGATTGTCTTGGCTTTAGCTTTGATACAGCTGATTTAGACGTTCACGCAGTCGAGGTTACTGGCAAAGTTACGACGGTACATCTGATCGCTTCCTCGTTCGTCAGATTATTAATCAGTTGAACTACAGTATCGTATTGGATCTAAACACGATGTAATGGGGTCTTCTTTGTCTATTCCCTTGCCATCTGGATTAAAGAAAGGTGAATCCGTGGATGTGAAAGTGACGTATAATACAACGAAAGACTGTACGGCACTGCAATGGCTTGACAAAGAGTGCGGCTTTCGATGATCTATATGCGCACTTTTAATTACCATGCTCGTGGATTTTACACAGGCAAACTCAGGGGAAAACATTCCCATATCTTTTCAGCCAATGCCAGCCTATCTACGCTCGAGCTCTGGCTCCCCTGCAAGGTGTGCTTTCCTCGTAAATGTTGAGGGACGAAGCGAGCTAATGAGCTCTTAGATACACCATCAGTGAAGATCGTATGTCGTGCAGCTTTTGAGCCTTGTCTGTAGAATGCTCAGGTTATTCTCTAGACATACTCGGCAAAGGTCTCCTCCATATTACCCCTCCTTCTTTCCGCTGTTCGTATATCTCCGCCCTCGGAAGGACCTGCACATGACGGAAAAGTTATCGGCAAGGATCTCGTCACATACGCTTATAACCAGGTTCCTCTGTCCTGTAAAGTTTTCTCTTTCCAGCGCTGACAAGTTAACGCCTCGTAGCCCATTCCGATCCCGTCGTATTTAATTGCGATTGCCGCAGGAAACGTTCGCTATCGTGCTTTCCCGAAATATGAGGACAAACAGTGGACCAGTGGAATTTGGGCTGAACCCGAACTGATTGACAAGGCTTACTGGGAGTTCAGTGAAGATACTGCACGGTAAGTTTGTCGCGTTCGGGATAATATTTTAATACTGACCTCCGGTACTTAACAGGTTCCTAGCAGCAGAGGAAAAGATTGTTGCTCCATACAAATTTGGTGTCTATGATTTATTGGTTCTACCCCCGTCTTTTCCATATGGGGGAATGGTAAGTATCCATATCCTGCAAGCTTCCATTAATTCACAAATAACAGGAAAATGCATGCCTGACATTCCTAACCCCGAGTATGTTGCTTAAATGTCCCATGTTTCTCCTCTTTTCTGAGATTGCTATTTCCAGCTCTCCTTACCGGCGACAGGACCCTTGTAGATGTCGTCGTTCATGAGCTCACTCATTCATTCTTTGGCAATGGTGTGACGTATGCGCTGTCCCCTCTGTTGAAGCCTTGCATTTTTAATATTCTATTGACAGACATGCACATGCTTCCCATTTCTGGCTCAATGAAGGATGGACGACCTACATCGAGCGAGTTCTTCAGCAAGCATTGCACTCACCTGCAGATCGTGGGTTTTCGTTCTTGATTGGCTCGAAAGCACTCAAGGATGCTCTTAAGCAATACGAAAACCGGCCGAAGTATCAACGTCTAGTGATCGACTTCAGGAAGGGCGAAGATCCGGACGACGCATACAGCAGTATTCCCTACGAGAAGGGTGCCAACTTCATTCTTCATCTCGGTTCAGTCACCCAGTTCTTTTTTATATCTGCATAATATCTGACATCTCATTAGAAAGAACACTGGGTGGCCTGGACGAGTTCCTTCCATATGTGAAGGATTATGTTAACACCTTCATGGGTAAGAGCATTACAACAGAGCAATGGAAGTTACACCTGTACAGTTATTACGAGAAGCATGGTGGTCCAGAGAAGATCAAAGCGCTGGACAGCGTCGACTGGGATGTGAGTACATGAAAAACAAGTGTCAACTGGTGCCTAAGTCACATTCAGGCTTGGTTTTACGGCGAAGGCCTGGAGTTACCGGTCAAAATGGAGTATGATATGACTCTGGCAAAAGAGGCATACGACTTGGCTACGAAGTGGGATGCATCACGATCAACAGACATCCCAAACCTCGCGTTCAAAGAGACCGATCTTGATAAGTTTAATGGGAACCAAATAAGTTCGTTTTTTCTTTGAATCCGATTGAATCATGGTTAAAGAGGCATGATTCAGTTGTATTTTTAGAAAGACTCCAGTCCTATCCTTCACTTCCTTCGCCTTTGATATCGCATATGGGCGCCCTTTACCGCCTTTCTACCTCTTCTAATGCTGAAGTTTGCCTGCGATTCTACGAAACTGTGTTTGCAGATCCTTCTTCAGACGCCGCGAAATCGTTCGCAACGGAAGCTGCAAAATGGGTCGTGGGCGACGATGGAAGTGGCGTCATCAAGGGCCGCATGAAGTTCTGCAGACCTATTTTCCGGGCTGTTGGTAAGGTGGATAAGGATATGGCGGTGAAGACTTTTGAGAAAGCAAAAGGGGCTTTCCATCCGATAGCGAGGAAATTGATTGAAAAGGTTTGTCCGTCCTGAAATTTAGTTCGTGAAATATGCTTATCGTTGGATACCAGGACCTCGGAATAGCTTAGAACTTCAGACGCGTTATCATACCAGTTTCGAAATCCGAAATTAAATTCCAATCAATAGCATAAATATGAGGATTCAATCTACTCCAAGCAATACATGTCCTACCATCATATCCAACATGCACCCAAGGTAAAACATCCTACTTGAATCCCCCCCATATATCACCAAATGCATCATCCTTTTTCTGAGCAGCAGATGTAGTTGCGAATGGAGCACTAAATAAGTCCTGGCTGCCACCACCGGGTGCAGCTGGTGTAGATCCACCCCATATATCGTTGGTATTGAACAAGTTTGTTTGCTGCTGCACGGCAGGTGCCATGGTTGGAGAGCCCCATGCGTTTGCCTGAGCTAGTGGCGCTGTCGCATTGCCCGTCCATCCCGAGCTGGCGCCCCATGCCCCAGCTCCGGTATTACCAATCATGCTCATCGCAGGCTGCTGCAGCTGTGGTTGGGCGCCCCATGGAGAGGCGTGCGGGATAGAGCCACCAAATTGACCGAATGCCGCAGAAGTTGCAGCGGCTGCAGGTGCTGCGGAAAACAAAGACAGTATGTCTTGCTTGACATCCTTCTTGGGGACTTGGGATGCCGTGCCGTTGTTAACAGGTGTTGCGGACGCAGATGCGTGGAAATCAAGAGTAAAAAGATCATTTTCCGGTGCTTTGGGTTGTTCCTGAACAACATTTACTGGCTGAGCGTTAGAAGGTTGTAGAGCTGAAGGAACGCTGGGTGACTGGCGGCTGGTATATCCGGCAGAAAGCAACTGGTGGGGTTGGGACTGACGAGTAGCTGTGGCAGGAGTGGTTTGTTGATTAGATAAGGAATTGCTAATAGAATGTGATGGCCTAGATGTAGAGGAAACCGACGGTGGTTGCTGTGGTTGAGATGCTACGCCACCTGAGGGTTGAGCTACAGATCCATTGTCAAGAACTGATGGGTCCGCTGGCGGAGGGCCGTCCAGTGCCCACCGTCGGGACTCGTATTTAGAACGAATGAAAGATTCCATCTTACTGTTGACAAATAAGGATTAGAGTGATAATGAGTAGGTGAAGATACGAAGACAGACTGTTCAGGAGGGACGTGCCCTGGTTTTAAATGCGCTTCCCAGTAACGATTTGCAAGATGGTTGCCCCATTTCTGTATAGACTGGAAAATCAAGTTATTTTGATATGTCTTTTAAGAAAGTTGACCACACACCTCCATCTGCTCAGGAGTCCAGACATCGAGATCTACGGATTTGACTTTGCTGATGTGTGTTCCCATTCCGCGATGGATGCCTGAACAACGGATGCACAAGAAAACACCACTGAAACATAGACATAAATACGACATAAATGGAGTAGTTAGAGATGCCTACAGATTCCACGATGCCCAACGAGGGTCTGGAGAGCAAGATTAATGAGAATCTCAACTCGGTAAATGTAGCTCGACTCGCCGTTACGCTTGCAGTCAGCGCAAACTTTATTTTCAGGCCTCTTGACAAGCTCTCGTAAAGTTCTTGTAAATCTCTCCGTGGTTGCCTTGTCTTGTCTCGACATTTTGGTGATGACGATGAACGTTGAGATGAGGTGGACGGCTGTGCGTACTGCACATGTATGCAGCGTGACGACATGTTCGTGACGGACTCTGGAGGGTGCAAGACAATATGTGCAAATGGACATTCATCAGCATTTTGGTGAAAATTTTCCAGGTTTCGGCCAGTTTTAT
>JASFDF010000246.1:7802-32419 GCA_036937115.1 Nidularia sp. FH-822889
TCATGCCTGAGTCCGCTATGGACCAGCCTCAGTCTTCTAGGCCGTCTCTATCCGACTCTCCAACTTCTACACAGGGCCCTGTCCCCTTATTTGATGTCCACCTGCGCTTCCTGAATGACTCTTACCTCAGCTTCTTCCAAGAACGGTGCGTTCAACTGTCATATGTCGCGTGCTAAATTCAACGTATCCAATACATAAAGCAAGCGTATAGAGGAAACCTAGTGAATTTATATTCCTTTCCACTCACTGGCCATCACTCAATTCTTGTTTCTAGCGTAGATTCCCTCAGGAAGTTGCACCGGAAGATCAAATATGCGGACGCGTCTCTTGATGATCGCGGCGACCTGAGCACTACCAGGAGTGCATGGAGTGAGGTATTGGAGAATGTGGATCGAGGTAGGTGCTACATGCTTATAACCATGCCTTAATTCATTCGTATAATTTAGAGGCCCAGGCGAGGCAGGCGTTTTGTTCAACTCTCATGACCGATGTAATCAACCCCTTAACATCGCTGAAAGTATGTCTATTATGTCTCTTGGAACCTCAAGCTCGGCCAACTGACTTCAATAGGAGACACAAGAGCGTACCCGTAAACGTATCAAGGAGGACTTAAAGAATTCGGGTACTGCTTACAATGAATACGCGGAGAATATACTTCCCAAATTGAAGTCAAAGTATGCGAAGAAGTTTTCGGAAGTGGAGGTGCAGCATTTCTATTACTGTTGTTGTCTTTTTCTCAACGGTGACTTTGTAGGAGCAAAAGAGAGCTACTGCTGTACCTCCTACATCCCCCCTACCATCTGCTTCCATAGGGTCCGAGCAACAAAGCCAGTATCTCGGGCTCAGTAATGTCAAGCCAAACCCTTCCAACCCATCACGACCCATAGTGACAGCACCCCAACCTCTGCGAGCACTGGATCGGCGCCCCTCTGGAAGTGCTCCAGGCGTGCGGAATCGATCACCATCCTCTTCAACAGCCTTCTCAGATTTGGCTCATCAAGGTTATTCATTTGGCCCTTTATCAGCGAAGATGTAACTTACATATTTGGTCAGGCAAGAAGCAGCTAAATCAACTGATAGGATTCTTAGATAAGGGAGGATCTACGAAGGATGGTCTTGGAGGACGTGAGAATCAAGCACTCCGTACCGTACGTGCGAAGAGGGACGCTGATGAGGCTGGTGAGTATTTCTTCTGTCTTTATCGTTCACAGCACGGGGCTCACGTTCCATCAAGATAAGGAGTATCGGAAGGGAGTGCATTGGCTCGAGACCCTGAGGCTGAGACGAACAAAGATTCTCGAAAGTGGCTACAAAGTATGGACTTCGTTTCGTTGCTATTTACCCCAATACTGACACGACGCAGAGCCTGGAAATGTTTGCTGAAGAATCTTCGCAACTAGTAAAGAAGGCACTTGAGAAATATACTGACAATATGACGTATGTAGCGTATCCCTCATGCCCGCAGTACCTTCATGCTAAACATATGATGAGCCAGCGCTACTTCTACGACCCAAACCCAACTTTCCTCTCATGCGCGATCTATTGTCGACAAGATCTCTCCAGAAAGAGATGTTGCCAGGGTCAAAGCACAAATACCCCGTTCACTTGCTTCTGCGATACCCGACCCAATTTTATACCAGCACGGACAAGTAGGATCGTGCAATGATTTGATCTTTGGATTCAGTTTAGTCGATTATGCAACAGCGAAGGGCCTACAGGATGGAGAGATACCCAAGATAATTCGGATTTGTATCGAAGAGATTGATAGACGGGGATTGGATAGTGAAGGAATATACAGAGTGAGCCATGACGCCATGTGAACTTGTTCGACACTTACTGCGACATATCGAAGGTGTCCGGAAGACATGCAATTGTTCAGGCGGTAAAAATGCATCGCTTCTGTGTGCTATTTTCAGATAATTTAAACGACTTACATTTACAGCTCCAACACGACGTTGAGAAGGATGAGTCAACATTCCGATTCGATCCGCGGAGAGATGACGTCTATGCAGTCGCATCTCTGTTCAAAGTTGGTGTAACTCCACGTTATAATGAGCCCTTTTAATAAAATTTCCTCTAGTTATATCTGCGGGAGCTTCCAGAACCTGTCTTCAAATTCGCTCTTCAAGATCGGATACAACACAGCGAAAGTCGAGGTCAGTATGGTAACAGCTCTTTATCTATGACAGAAATTAATATACGGCTCTTGTAGCCGATCATTTATCAAACAACTTCCTGCTTTTACGTTCGAAAATGCGTCGTATGCCACCAGTACATCAGGCGACATTGAAAGCAATTGTAGAGCATCTTGCTAGGGTAACTGCTCGTAGCGAGAAGAACAAGATGGATCCGAAGAATCTCGCGATCGTTTTCGGTGGGGTCATTTTCGGCGAGGACGAGCTGCCAAAGGGAGGAGAAGGCCTCTTGAATGTACAAACATGGAAGGTATGTATCCTTACTCGCTCGATATTTCTGCTTTTCTGACTTTGTGATAAGGATTCATTGATGGAAGATCTAATTATCAATGCGCACATCTTGTTTGATGAGAATGGAGGTCACCATTCACCACCACTTCCGCCAACGCCGATAGGGGAACCTGTACCACATTATCCATACGGCTCCAAGACTACGAAGGTCTCCACTGTGCCAGCTTCTTCTACTAGTGGTATATATCCAGCAGCAACACCCTCATCACCCCAAGATTTTACGCCACGACTTCCTCCACGACCGACAAGTAGCATTCACCCTTCATCACGAGCTAATCCAACCTCGCCCGTGCGAAGTCACCCGGAGCCAGCTCTCCCTTTGGTGCACGGCACTGACATCTCCCCTCCTCCTTCTCCGTCTGCCATCTCTGCGATTGAATTTGATGGCTCCAACACATCTGAGCAGTCGGAATCTCTTCAGAGAGGAAAAGACACTCAAACTCCAATTTCACACAGTCGAAATCCCTCATCTTCCTCGCGACCAAGATCTGGTCAGCTATCGGTTGTGAACGGCATCAAACAGTCAACTAGTGACGATCCTTTCATTGTTCCTGGAGCGGATGTATAACCCTGTATTGATGAGTGACTACGCACTACACGATCCAATTCCACGTTGTGTTCCGAACATGCTCCAGTATATTGACACTTCTATGCGCTTAAAACAATAAATAATAGTGTTGTATATTATATATAAGCAAATAAGTACGTACAAGGAGCTGTAGGAAGATTCGTAGCGCTGCTGGGTACGTTATTCGGCCCAAAAACGTGAGATAGCTTCTTCAGAATCCATCTCGCCTTCCAACGTGTCTTTGCTATAGGATGACCAATACGAGTGCCAATTAATGGCTTTGGGATGAGCTTGTACCCTAAAAAATATTGTCAGAAATGTTCGTGATGAAGCCTGAGAAATGGACATACTTCGAAGGTTGAAAATTTACAATTTCAAGTCCCTCCATGGAAGTGGCACGCGATAAAGCTACATATGCTGAAGTCATAGTATGTCAACACTCTGCGATTCTAATCCGGAACTTGCACAAACCTTGTCCCTTCTCGAAAATTCGATTCAAATCGACTTTGACCCGGGTCAAAGTCTGGCCTTGTGCCTTATGAATGGATAATGCCCATGCTAGAATAAGGGGAACTTGCATCCTATGCGCCTCGATGTTACCCCTGAAGCCTTGCACAGAGAACCCCATGGGGGCACATAATAGTTCTCCGCTGCTAAATTGGACAAGTGGCCAGACCTGGTCCTTGGCGAAACAATAATCATCAAATGGTTGCAGCTGAGCGAGCTGTTTTTCGCGCAGCTGCTCCTGTTTCTTCAGTTTTGCTGAAGTCTTTTCGTCCATGTGTCCTGATTTTCTATTCACATCTGCAATTTTGATGTTCCGTTTGATAGCTTCATGAGGTGTAAGGAAGTCAACTACCTTCCCGACGCTGCCATTTACAAGAACACCCTGTTCAATATTCTGTCAAAACAACGAGTAAGTCAATAGCTTAGATATACGAACATGCAACTTACAAGAATAAGCATCACTTGTGCACCAAGCTGATGGAGAACACTGCTCAGAAGTGATTGCATAAAATATATAATGATTTCTTACTTTCAAAGTGATACAAGATGGGGCAATGAGGCGATCGAGAAGGACATTAGCACTTTCTCTCGGGATCGGATCGTTGTAAACATCCCATCCCGCGCAGTCTACAGAACGATAGGCATGTTCTGAACCTTCAAGGGCATTGAGTCTGCTGCTATTGCATGCTTCCACCTCTTTTCTTAGCGGGAAGCTGTAATACGAATAAGCATCGAGCATCCAGAGTGATGTACCAGTTTCAGTGACGTACAGTTGAGTGGGTTCAATGCCATCAGCATAATGAAGCGGCCGTTTCAAACGTTCTAACTGTTTGACGTGTTCGACAGACAGTTCGCCATGCCGTATTGATGATAGAATGGAAATGAAGGCTGTACTAGAGAGATTAGAATATCCTTGACAATTAAACGACCTTACTTACTATCATCTTTCTGGCGGAATACTTGGGTTAAGAAAACTGGCTGAGAAATGCATCGTGTCCATGATGTGGCTTCAAATGTGAAACTAGCAGGCATATTATATTTATGACTTTTATCCGGAACAGGCGGCAACTGGAAAAAATCCCCACAAAGCACAAGCTGTGGGTAAATATTATTGTAAGTTTAACTGAAGGCAATTATAGGAAAAGATTGCCGTACTTGCATGCCTCCAAACGGTTTTGGACATATCTTTACTATGCGGGCAATATACTCCTGTAAATTATTAATATCAGGAAACGCTGCATGATACAACGCAAATACAATTCATTTACCAATTTGTCGAATAATGTGCCGTCAAGCATCGAGACTGGAAATTACTTAGTAAATGATTTCCCAAGCTAAAGCTACTTACTTTCGTCGATAACAAGGACCTTAGTCTGCGTCCAGCGCTCTTTCAAACGCCGTGAGTTTAGTATGCTCTCGGCGAGGACATCCATTGGTTCCTTTCCTAGCCCTATCCCGGCCCAAGAATGAATTGTTGAGCCCCCAATGTTAAGACCAGCAATTCCTGTCGGAGCTGTAACAGCAATACGATCTTCAAAGCGCTTGTCTGATCTAAAATGTCGGATAATTTCCCGCAGCAACACGGACTTTCCTGTCCCTAAACCAACATGAACACCTTTTTTAAAACACGATCCAGCTAACGAGAGCTCACCTGCAGGACCAGTAAAGAAAACACTGCGTCCTGATTTAACCATGTCGAATACTCGTCGTTGTTCAGCCGATAACGCGACGGTATGGCTTTTAGGTACGGGAGGTACTGAGGGACTTGTAGAGGGAGTAGGGGGTGTATGAAGAGCGTAACTCTGTCTAGGATTACGGGTAGGAGCTATCTCTGCCGTCCGAGCCGTTTCACCAGGTGGGGAGAGTTCGTCACATTGCACGCTAGCATCCGCATACTTGATGATGGATGTGGAGGCCTTAGAAAAGGATCTTGATTCGAGTGGGTATCGGGAATTATTATTCTTGGCTGCTCGAAGGAAGTTCAGAAAGTTGCTCGGCGCAAGATCGACTGCAAAAATAAATGCACTGACGCGACGCCCTTTCTCGCTTGGATTTGGAGCCTGACCAGCTCGGGGCCTCCTCATATGTCGAGAACCCTTTACCACTTGCAGCACTATAATGGGTGGTCTGCATAATTTCGTCAGTGAGAAAGTCTTGTTATCAGAGGTCAAAGATCTTACAGGGTCACGGTGCTAAAGAATGGAAGTTAAGAGTGAGCCCCCGAAGAAGGAAATGTTGGCCCAACAGAGAGAAGTGAATGTGCGTACCTCAAGGGAGCCATAGATACACGGTCCGTCTCTTCCGTGAAGGATGGCATTGTATCGTTTTATGTAGTCTTTGGGCATCCAAGAATAGAGAAGCCCAACGCGGTTGGAACACGAGCTAGTACACTGCGTTGCATAAGTGTATTGATTCAATCATTCCCAACCGCGACGTGACCGCGCAACTGCACGTGTCGCGTAGCTTGAAGTTGAAGCTCTGGCGCAAACTACGAGCTTAAGAACTCCATTCATTCATTCTATACAAGTTCTGGTTATTTTGAAAAGTATCACTCATTGATTAGCTAGTCATTCTTTTCCTAATAGTAGGAACCCTCTTGGAATGCCCAAAGCTCAGAAGAGCAAATTTTATGCCGTCCGCAAGGGTCGAGAGGGACCAAAAATATATGACAATTGGGAAGAGGTGAGTTAAAAGTTGCTCGATCACGGTCATAGATATAGGCGTGGCATGAAAGCTTATATCTCTCCTGTCAAGTGCAAAGCAAACGTAAGAGTTTTCTAGCTTTGCCCTGCGCTGATTTATATCTGGCTCTGGCTAAAACCTCCCAATTCAGGTATCCAGATACCCTAGCGCCGTCCACAAAAGCTTCTTTTCGCTGCAACAAGCGACTGATTGGCTAGCAAGTACGCTCCCTTGGCTCTATTTCAATTCCTGCATATCAATTATAGCTCCCATATGTCAGGCCAGATTTCCGAATATTCTGCTTCTCAGCCATCGGCAATTCCAAATATCCCATTAAACCTCACAAATACAGCCAACAATCATCTTTCACAGGCTGACTTGCCGACATTCGACAGCGAAGGAAACGAAGAGGGTCTTATTCCTCTTGATCCTGATTGGTCACCGCCTGTTCAACTTTCTTCTGAGCAACGTGCGATCTTCGACAAAGTCAAAGAAGGAGGCAATGTTTTTTTCACTGGTTCTGCAGGTAAATATCTTCGTCATGTGCGTAGGTCAACTCTCCTAATTCATACGAGATAGGAACCGGAAAATCTGTGCTGCTAAGAGAAATAATCCGATTGAGAGGTGGTTGTGCATCTTCAAGGCTAGGTATAACAGCATCTACAGGGATAGCGGCTGTAAATATTGGTGGGACCACGTTACACTCATGGGCGGGAATCGGCCTCGGACAAGAATCGGTGGAGAAGCTCATTGGCAAAATATTTGGTCAAAAGAAGCTTAGAGATATTCTTCACCGGTGGCAAAATGTCCAAACACTTATTATCGATGAAGGTACTTTTTCTTTAAACATTCCACTCCGTTACTGAACTGATATATTATGGAAGTGTCTATGATCGATGGAGATCTGTTTGACAAACTGGTGAGTGGCTCCAGTGAGATACAGTCGCAGATATCTGCGACGTTGACGGATGTTACTCAGGAATCATTGGGTCGAGCTCTGAGAAATAGCGACGCACATTTTGGCGGAATACAGGCAATTAACAAATGCACCCAAGTGTCTTGTTTACTTACTCTGGTTTTTAGCTTGTTCTATGCGGCGACTTCTGTCAACTCCCGCCAGTGGGAGGGCGTGACATAAAAGGTCAACCTATCATTCCCATCTTCGCCTTTGATGCAAAATCTTGGAATCGATGTGTCGGCCCCCCGATGAATTTAACACGAGTCTTTCGTCAAAAAGATCAAGGTTGGCTGCTTTTTGCGAACTGCATGGGAACTACGTTGAAATTTATCGTGAAATTTGCAGCATTTGCAGATATGCTCAATGCCATGCGGTTCGGGAAGGTTGATCCTTGGATTGAAGAAACATTTATGCGCCTTTCGCGCAAAGTTGTATATACGGATGGTATTGATCCAACGGAATTGTACGTTAAGGAACTTCTTGTTCCGTTATTCCAAATATATTTATTCCGCTACTTGTAGATTCTCCACCAGAGCAGAAGTCGATAATGCGAACCAATCTCGCCTGCGGGCGCTTCCCGGAGAATCCCACAGATATAATGCAGACGACACTGCCGGTGTAAACTCCAACGGCCAGCGGGTCACTCAAGACCAAATGGCGCGTCTTCTTGAACGATTGATTGCGCCTAAATCCATTGAGTTGAAAGTAGGAGCTCAAGTAATGTTGATAAAGGTAAACGCATCTCAATCCGTAACCTTCCACGGAGATGCTCACCATAAGCAGAATTTGATTCAAGGGCAACTCGTAAATGGCTCCGTGGGAAAAATCACACAATTCGTTTCCTCTGCTGAGGCCTTGAAAATACATGTCGAAATTGCAAAGACCGAAGGCCAGCGGTCCAAACCGCAACTGCATACTGACCCATCTAGCGACATAGTCTGGCCGGTTGTTCGATTCACGAATGGGAGAGAAATTATGATCATCCCACAAGAGTTTACAGTCAATAACGCAGATGGAAAGATGGAGGCTCGCCGGGAGCAGGTGATTACGCTTGTTCGTCATCTGAGTGCCTCTGTTAATAAATACAACACTTATAGGTCCCTCTTATTCTAGCTTATGCACTTAGTGTTCATAAGGCTCAAGGTCAGACACTTGAGCGAGTGAAAGTGGACCTTAAGCGAACCTTCGAAAAAGGTCAAGGTAATAACTTCGTTTACCTAACTTCAACATATGCGGTGCTTAGCTATCGTGACAGCATATGTCGCACTTTCTCGCGCGACGAGTATGGAGACTTTAGAAGTGCTCAACTTTAGCGCTGCCAAGTATGTCATCCGTCTTTTTCTTTCTGCTCTGTCTAACTGGTGTTCACACATCTAGAGTCACCGCACACCCTCGCGTCCTTGCATGGTACGGTCAGTCTTCAGCACGGCATCAGGAGCTCGAAGATGAGATGGAGAACGAGGCAATGATAGCATACTACGCTGCATAGTTCATGGTGTTTATAAATCCACAGGTGTCAAATCTATTATTCAAACTAAATGGTAAAGCGCTAACAAAAGAGCAGGGATAATAGAGCTACATATAAATGATATCTTAGTACATTGATAAAAGATATTTGATACAAGATTTAAACGACTTCAACAAAGTTCGCAGGAAATATGCCTGTGCGAGTTTCGACTTTACCTGTCCACCTATATATACAATAAGCGATTGACAGAATCAAATAGTTTCATGGCATACCAATCATCACTACTATCACTCTTCTTTGTGACAGTGATGACTTGGCCCTTCGAGAAGGACAAGTCACCTGGCTGGAAATAGCATGATGAGATTGATTTAATGCCGGACTTATCACAAATAGATACCTCAACAGCTCTGAAGTCGTATAGCGCAATGGCGCGAGCTATCCCTTCATGGGGTAGTAGAGGTTTTGTCAACTCTGGCTTCGGTGCAATGAAATGTGGGGGTTGAGAGCCACTGCGCTCCCTAGTGGTAGGCGTAAACACGTCCTCCTCGTCATAAGAGATTAACGAGCCCCGGGATTGCGGTTCCGCTGGAAATCCCGAGTGCTTGGACGAGTTACTTGGGGACGAATACGACATTGCGCTCATCGAGTTTGATCGAGGATTATGCGACCGAGTAGTAGATGAATATGAGGAAAAGGGATTCAAGTTGTCCGGTCCATTAGGTTTGAAGGATAGCGACTGATTGAAGCGAGGTTTAGTGGGCTGTTTCTCCGGAACGAAATCGGAATCAAATCGTGTTTCAAAATCTGCAGTGCTGGAGTCACCGGCATCCCAAGTTGCATTGCGAGAATGAGACTGGGGTGCATCCCCGGTGAAGTAAGAACCGGAATTCGTACTCGAACCCCAGGACGCAGGAGGAAAAGGTGGTTTTTCTGCTTTCTTCTTCTTGAGAAATGACGGAGAAGTTGATCGTCCTGGACCGGGACTGGCTACTCCTGTGAAGGCATATGAGCCACCTGGAGTGAGATCTACATCTTCCTGAACCCAAGTGCGAGTCCCTGGCAATCCAGTGCATGCTTCGAGGGTCTTGATGAGTGGCATAGCCCACGATGGCTGGTCAACCATTCCACCAAGTAGCATTCTTGCGGTTACTGGAGAGTTATACGCTTGCACATTGGCATCCTGTCGTTCGACAATGACAGAGCCTTCGATGGAGACACCTCCAAACAGGCCCCGCGTCTTTGAGTAGCTGTACCTATAGGAAGACATTAGAATATCGAATCAAAAATAAAAATATTCAAACATACATAGCAGCAACACGGCCATTTGTGCTGAGGGCGCCAGTCGCTTCTCCATTTCGTCCCAAAGGGCCAAGTGCTATGCTCATATTGCCGCCCAGTGTGAGTGAACCTGCGGCCATGAAAGATCTCTACAGCCCGGGAGTACGTATCAGGACTCGGAATTCAGACGCCCTGACTGGCACTTACAATCGCCTGAGTATATCGTATATTTTGGTCAGGCATTACATGTTCGTAGCTTGAAAGATGAGGCTTACAGATTGCGAGTTCAGAACAACGAGAAAGTCCGTCATCTCGGCACCGGCTTGTCCACCCACACCTAAACCAGCAGTCCCGATTGCACTTGGCGCCGACCAAGCTGTTGAGCATTGATCATCGAGTCATACGAAATAGTAGTTGCAGCAGTGACGTACATCCATCATCGAGCTTTGCTATTACTACGCCGCTTCCTGCCCGGGCAGAGAAGACAAATCCTGCCTTGAAGACAGTAAAGATGGCGAATCCCTTCGCATTCTCAAGCACGTTTCTCGGGATGACACCATCGAGACCGTTGTTTCCGTTGTCGACGAAGGACTTGACTATAGGCGCGGGCTTAGTAGGACGAATGTTGAGATGATAGGCTACATACATATCTTAGCAGCCTTGGCGCATTCCTTGGAAAGCGGCTGGGGTAGCGGATTACCGAGCTTCATATATCGAAGCAAGAATAGGCAGTGAGCAGAAGGGCGTGAAGGTCGTGGACGGTTGGAGTAAGAAGTCGGAAGCTTTGCCGAGAAGAGCGGGTCGATGCATTAGCAATTGGCGGGCGCTAATCGGGGATAAGGACGAGGCGCCTGCGATATCTCCGAAAATGAATGTTGATCGAATGTTGATCTATGTAGTGTTGTACACAGTTATGCAATAATTCCACCCTGAGTCCTCCCGTTCTTCCGTAAAGTACGCAGCTCAAAAGGCACGCCATGCCAAAGCGTCCCAAAGCGCCTCGTTTCTCTTTCTCCCTGATCTTCCTCCTGGGCTCTTTTGTCACTCTTTCGTTCCTTGTCCTCTCTCCCCCACCTCTCCCACTGTCTCCGGAGTCGACTCTTTGTAGCCTCATTTCTGCAGGGTAAAACACACAGTGGCGGCACCGCTCTGCCATACACCGCCACGTTAATTCATCTGCCAGCGCTTCCCTGCTTCCTTACTCTCTCAAAGGTGCGTCGTTCATTACTCTTCCTTTCTTCATCCGCCCATCATCACGCTTCCTTTGCTTCATAGCCCATCCGTGGATCGTCCCCCCCACATTCCATTCGTATCATGGCCAGTCGCGCTATCGATAGACGCCCATTGCTGTTTGTACTGTTTACTTGGATGTGCACCATAGTATTGGCACAGAACAACGTCAAGCAATTTTTACCTCAGGTGCGTGACTGGATTCCCCTCTGAGTATTTTGTATTCATCCACTATCTGCAGTCTTTCTATTTTAACTGGAACGACCCATTGCAACCGGTGCCTATACCAACAACTGGTGCGTGCACTATACACTGTTATATCTCTAAAGGGCTCCGAGCTAACGCGCCAGTTTAGTTCAATGTGCCCCGATTAATGTCACTTGGGAGCGGAGCACAGCAACAGGGTATGTCTAGCCTTTTCGCGGCTCTATTCCGTTGCTTACCTTGCTTCCTCATAGACCCAACCCCGTGTCCCCTTATTTCTTGCAGGTGTATACGTCGTGAGTTGAACATTTCCTGTCAACATCGTTATCGATTGACTCTCCTCCATCAGTGCATATCTTGTTCCGTTCATCATACCCGCAGGGCCCGGACTGAGCTTCGTACGTCTCCTCACTCTTCGATTCAAGTGGCACAATCAGTTACTTATCATCACACAGAGCTGGCAAGTGCCTTTCGCACCCGGAACTCTAGTAAGTCGTGTCATCGGGTCAAAATGTGCCAAGTGCCTGACTATTCCGTTCAGTACCAGATATGCATGGTGCCTATTTTTGTCACTTGACAGCATTCAAAATGACTGATTCAATTGATTGCAGTTCGATAAGAATGGTAATACCGGAGGGTGTCAGGCCACGTACACTGTCATACCGTCAACGTCGACACCGACTTGTACAAACGTTACGTACCCTCAGTCGCTCCAGATCGACGCTGAAGTCGACAATGGACCAATGTCTCAGTACGGCTGGGTTGACCAAGTATGCTTCCACCTCCACCAGCTATAAGTACAATATTTACATACATTGTTACAGTGTACTGATATATCGGTGACCCCTAAGAATGGGACACCGCCATATACGTTCACGGTTAGTGATACTGCAGCGCTGATCTTCCTCGTCATTGATGGTTTCACTTCTAGGTTGCACCCGCGCTTCACCCTCCCTATAACATAACTAGCCAAAGTATGAGCAGTATGAACTGGACAGTTAGTCTGTCCTGGGCGTCACCCTTTTTCGTCAGCGTTGTTGACTCCATGGGAGCCGTCTGGGCCAATGGTCCTCTTCACAGCGGAGGTGGTGGAACTACGGAATGTCTCACTGGCGTGCAGCCCACAAAGTAAGAACTTCGAAAATTTTGCTCAATTTACATCAACTAATCCCACGCATCGTAGAGAAGCAACGACTTTGAAACCTGTGATTGCGATTGGCGCCGGGGTGGGAGGCCTAGTGGTTGGATTGTTGGCAGGCATTGCGTCCGCCTATGCGATCTTTAAGTGCCATCAGAGGAAGTCCGACAAAAACCAGTTGTTGGATCTGTCAGTGTCTGCACCAGGATCGCCGCAAGGGACCACATATGGGCACCCAATCTCCGTTGGATCCCACTCCAATTACAGGGCAGTCCCGTCAGCGCCCATGGCCGGTGGCGTCATGGGTTCCTCGATGGGCAGTACCAACCCTTCGTTCGGTACCCAGATGCAGTATGCTGTCGAGCCATTCGTGATGCCAGGAGAACATGGTCAACTCCCTGCTAATACTCGTCCAGCTAACCAGGACCACGATACAGGTGATTACTCCACGCGTCCGACGTCTGTGGACGCATCCACTGCGAGTGGCTCTGGTACAAGGAAACAGGGCGCGGTCTACGTGGTGCATCACGATAGCGGACGAGCGCCAGTAACAGTCTACCACCAGGATGGCACTGAGGTGGTGGAACTCCCGCCCACGTACAATGATGGTTCTTCGGGACAGCTGGGCGCTGATCTTCCCCGTAGCAGCACAAGTGGCGCTCGAAGCCGGAGCGACAGTCGAAGCGATGGTGGGAGGTCGGATCCATCTGAAGGACCGGGCTTTTTGCTTCAACCAAGAAGACCAGGAATGATACGAAAACCCGGTTCTTCGAACCCATAAATGATGTCCTCGAGACTGGTAAATGCGCTATATCCCGCCTTCCTTACCCACCGCATTCGACTTCCACTTCATTTTGAAGTTTATTCTGAGATATCTGGAGTCTGTCCTACTTCAACAAGAGGTCCTTGAAGCCTACAATAGTACCTCAATACTCACCCCTGCACACTATGTCTCATCTTTCTTATCCGGAGCAGGACATTCACCGTTCAATTGCTTCGAAGTTTATACCAAGATGTTTGGAGACGACTATATTACGCCATACTCATATCTTCCTTTATTTGGGTCCGAAAGGGTTTTTGTGTCTTATTTATCACCAATGCACATTACTGTAAACCTCCCTCGTGTTATCATCGCTGTGAATATTGCTTTGGGCAAGATCGAGACCAAAGCTATAGTGTAGTACACATCGTTAACTACGTGCATACACTCCGATAGGACAGGGATTCCAGCCTGTGCCTTCGTGCAGAATTTGCCAGCCAGAAACCGATAAACCAGACTTCTCTCTTACCGGTGATGCCGGAGGGGGGCTAGAAGGAAGATTTTCCTCCGCTGAAGATAACAAAGAATTTAGTCGTTCGTGCATAATGCCAATGTCACTAGGTTCCCAGTTCTGAAAGTCTCGTTAGATGCGCAACTTGAAATTTACCAAAGGACTCACATTCATGGGGACCTCATTTGGCATGCGCCGTAATAATGCTAGCACGGTATCTAGCTTTTCATCTTGAGCGATTGATTGTAAAAGTACTGTGGCACTGCCATGGCTATGTTATTGAGGCAGAACAGCAGAAACGAAGAATAACGTACGCTTTATATCCTTCAGCTACGCTGTCGGCGTCATGACCAAGAGCTCGCAGCAAATTAATCGTAACTTCCCTCTGGAGGTCACCCGACGTATCGTTATTCCACGTCTCAATAGCCCACATTGCCCAACGAGCGAGGTACATGAGGTAAGAAGGGTCATGTCTTGCTTCTGCTCCAGTGTCCATGCTTGTCTTGTATGCCATACCACCATCTAGAAGAGTCGAGATGATGCGGCTGCACAAGACAGAAGCGAAATCGGGATGGAGCACTTGCAGATGATGGAGAAGAGGGCTCCATAGCTGTACCGTGAAGTTCGATGGAATGAATTTATCAGCTGGAAAAGTCCGTTTTCTGTATAAAGCATGAGACGACCGTTAAATAATAAAAGAAGGAAAGGCTACTTTTTCGATAAAGGAACCAGAGCGCCTTTCTCGAGGATACCTTCACAGAGTCTTTCCAATGTCCATCTTTCCTTAGGGTCTTGGTCCACGTCCCCACCTCCCGGTGGACCACTTGTTTCCCACCCAACCTCGCCCACAGCAACATTCGCCGCCACTCTTGTTTCTGATATCCAGCGCTCAATCTCTCTTAACACAAGAGCTATCTCTGGCTTGTATTGTGTCCTCAGAGACGCATCCCGAGTGATGATCTTCATCAAATTTTTATACTGCTTCAAGAGCGGTGCTAGTGGGCGTACGTGTGCCTTCTTCGACGGAGCACCTGGAGATGGGTTTATTGTTGGGAGGAAGTAGTTGTGTAGCAGCCAAACCATTGACTAAGATACTCTATGTTACATTTCGTTCAGCGGTTGAAAAACAGATACACACCTGTCTAGCTGCTTCTCGAAGTAACTCGATGCTTGGCAAATCCTCGTGGGTAGCGGCATGCCGAAGTTCAACTAGCCAGGAAGGTATCCCCAGCTGGTTGGCGATAGATGCAATAGATCGTGCATAAGCTCCGAGTTGCAGGGGGTCAACGAGCCCGTTTACGAGTCGGATGACAGCGGTTGAATAGCTTTGTCGCAAAGCGAGTGTTGAAACAGGACGGGATTGCTGTAGCTTGTCCTGTGTAATAACAACCAGAAGCGCTAGTGTGGACTCAAGAGCATGCGGTAGGCTTGTAATATTCTTCCATGCAGACAGCTGTTGTAGGGTTTCGTTATAGCAAAACTCGATAAACTGGACAGGCAACCTACCTACTCTATTGATTGCCAGGACATTCGCATCGAGATCATTCTCATCTGTAAACACCCACGAGCACAGCTGCTCTAATTCAGCGACGGATGCCCAAGGGACGCGGCGAGGAAGTCTCATGTCGGGAAGAGCGTGTTGTTGACGAAATTCAAAATTGTTGATGGGGGTTTTGGTTTATATATTTTTATCTAATCAGTTCAGCTCAGTCACGTGTGACAGTGGCTGTGATTCACGGTTAGCGGCATCAAATGGTTCGGATTTTCCTTATGAGGAGCTAGAGTGTGCGCCCAAGTTCTTTCCTCTTCACCTATTACGACCCGTACGATACCACCTGCGATACCCCTCCTCTCTCCGTAATGCCTCTGGATATCAGAGGAGAAATTGCTGCAGCTCAGCTTGCATTTTATGTCCCGATCGCTATCTTGTCCGCTATCCTCGTGTTCCGCTATGCTTTCCGACGCGATGCCGGATGGTTTTTTACCCTCCTTTTCGCCTCAGGTCTGTAAATATTTCTTGTTTTGGCCCTATTTAACTCACCCTCCCGTTCTTACAGTCCGCATCTCCGACGGCGCACTCCTTCTGGCTGCAGAGTTGCAGCCTACTAAAATTGATCTCTTTATAGCTGCGTATACCATCCAGTACGCTGGCCTCGCCCTGCTTATGCTCTCGACCATTGGATTCCTTGGAATGGCGTATGTTCTCTTGATTCTTCATTGCTGATCGCCCTAACAGCATTTAATCCTATCAGCGGACAACATGCGTACAGTGAAGTAACCCGTCTGTCAATCATATTTAGGCTCTTGGGATTCCTTGCCCTCGTAGCGATTGCCCTCTCTGTCGCCGGGTGCCTACTAGGAACTCATGTTGCCCCAAATGCCACATCTACAGGATTAACTCTACGTCGTGCAGGTGCTGGTGTTTATGCTGGCCTTTACGTTGGCTTGATGTTTATGACTTTCGTCGCTTGGTCCTATCGCTGGCATATGAGGAGCTATCGTAGAAATGTGAGATTGTTTCATTGTTTTAATTGCTTCAGCTCGAATTCATTTATTCTTCATAGCTTATGTGGGGTATCTCCTCCGCTCTTCCCTTCCTAGGTGTTCGAGTGGCATATGTTGTCCTTGCCGCTTGGTCTTCATCCGATCTCTTTGGGACCTCCCTTTCGCCGAATCCTACACTAGCACGATTTAATCCCGTTACCGGTGAATGGGTACCTTATCTTGTGATGTCCCTCGTCATGGAATTTGTCGTCGTTGTTATCTACTTGTTTTCAAGTACATGGCTCTCCCGCAGACGGCGCTAAAACCTTACGGTAGCTGCGAGTCACTAAAGAACTATCATGTGTTATGTATTTACGAGTTGTATATTGTTTTGGTCAGCCAGCAGTGTAGTTAGCATTAGGATTACAATCATGTTACGTACAACATTATTTACAGGATAAAAGATCTAGATGTGTTATATTCACTTACAAGCTACCAGGGTAGGTACTCTGCATGCAAAACTAAGGAAGTAAGTTATTCGTCAACTACCACGAATTGCTGCAAAACTATAAACCCATAAAATGCTATTAATATTACAGAATACTAGGAGTAGCAGGTGCAACGGTGCCAGTGGACTCCTGGTCTCGCTTCCTCTGAATCCGGTATATATGCATACATGAACGAGTACGAACAAGTTCTTTGGGACGTTGCTGTATACCAATGTTCGACTAGTGTATTATATATCTCATATATATATGTCATAAACGTAGTAGAATATTCGAGCTTCATAGTCAAGCAACTTCCATTTCGTCACGTCGCGACGAATGCAGAAGCATGGAAGACGCTCCGGCTTAATTGAGCACGGTTTTCTCTACCCTCACAGACTTGATACCCTGATCTATGCAAGTATGAAAAGAGTTGCTTCCACTGGATGTGAAAGCTGCTGTGAGGGAGATATGAAGGAGAAAAGACGAAAAAAGCAGGGTTTATATGGTTTCTTTCACGTGACCGTGGTGCGGTAACTTCCGAAATGCTAAATACAGTAATGGACTTCATTGCATCATTAATGGCGCCTCTTGTGGGCCGTGGGTCTCCCACATCCCTCCTGTATTTATTGCCTAGGTGGAGGAAGGAAAGCGGATAATGATATCTCGTCTTCGCACTCTTGCCCACCACCTCAATACATCCAAAGCAACAATGTCTACTCAAACCGGCCATATTCACAATACCAACAAAGCTTGCTGCACTATCCCACCGGTTCGCTCTGACTACACACCTAAGGGCACTTTCGCACCGAATGGTAGTTTCAAAAAGGTATATGTTACAGGCCCGAGCAACAGCGAAAATGCTATCGTCTGCGTCTTTGATATCTTTGGGTAAGTTGATCTGTTGCGAGCTTATTGTCCGAGTAACTCAGGCGTTCCTTCAACAGATACTTCCCTCAGACGCAACAAGGAGCTGATATCATCGCGTCTACCTTGAAGACTACTGTCTACATGCCTGACTTTTTTGAACCCGATGCACCATTTCCTTACTCGAAATATCCTCCCAAGACGGATGAAGATAAGAAAGCTATCCAGGACTTCTTTGGTGGAACTGCTAATCCAGGCGCGGCGGTCGAGAAGCTCGTTTCATTCGGCAAACACCTAAAGTCAAAGGGCGTGAAGAAAGTCAGTGTTTATGGGTTCTGCTGGGGTAGGCGTTCATTTCAAACTCATTTGGATCTATCTGATATATTGGGATTGTAGGTGGAAAGGTTGTCATTTCCTCCGCGGGAGAGGGGACGCCGTTCACTTCCGCAGCTATTGTACACCCTGCGTGAGCAGCTGAACGAACTCCTTAATAAAATGTAACTTTTATGCTTATTTCTTTACAGGATGCTCTCTGTCGATGATGCAAAAAAGCTGGCAGCACCCTTCGCTATCTATATTTCAAACGACGAGCCAGTAGATGAGGTGAAATGCTCGTTGTGCTACTATGGCAAAGTTCTGACGCCCTGTTGAATAATTTTAGTATACCAAGATTGTCGATGTTCTGGCGAAGAATCCATTCGCCAAACAGAATGATCATAAACACTATAAAAATATGTACGCTCGTGCTATTCCCGTGTTTTCTTCTAGTTCTCTGACGGCTTGCAATGCTAGGTTCCATGGGTGGGCAGCTGCGCGCGGTGATCTCAAGAACGAGGAGAATAAGAAAGAGTAACCTTACTCCACATCCTTTTTAACTTGTGTCGTTGCTGATATTCTCTTACTAGGTATGAGGATGTGTACGGAAAGCTTGTAGAATTTTTCCAGAATACATTGGCTTGAGAGTGGACACTGGCATGACACAGAGCATGATCAAATAGGTGGAAAAGAACCGACGATATTCTGTACATATACAACCAATAGTAAATTCCCTTTGCAAACTTGTAAGACAAAACTAACCGACAAAATTATACAAGGAATGAAGTGTTATCCATAAATAAATGATGGAAAGATATTGCATAACCTCAACCCGCATATTCCATAAGATGAATAGGATAATTGTCTTCAACCTTCCAAAGCCAAAACGGACCTGTAGACGTCAAAGAGATTTACTTACGACAAGAACAAGAAACGAGTGTATTGCCTTACCAACAGGATCCCCTGTTGAGTTCAAAGTATTAAAACTATAATGATCAAAAAATCGGGACAGCAAACCTTGGTCATGCGTTCTTGTAGTCCAGACGCCTACAACGCCCATAGCACTGCCTATGTCGCCAACTTGGATGCCAGTTGAGCTGAAAATACCATGCATTTCAGAAATACGAACACAGTGTGACATTTTTTAGTACTGACCTCCATTGCGGGCTGTTGTCGTAAATAGACATCTATACACACCATCAGCACAGAGAAGATATCAACTAACCATAGTACCCACAAAGTTCCAGCGTGGTTTGCCATCTTTGGCCATCTGCACGCATCCTTCGACCACAGCTTCGTTGCCGTTGACACCTTTTGACGAGCCCGAAAAAAATAGCGGCGGATGCTTATCGTCCCCATGCATTTCTAGTTCGCTTTCATCTAAATGGCGATAAAAGCGTGTATGCTGTGCCGGTACGACGCGCAACTTGACCTCGATGAGGCGTGTGGCTTCTCGCAAACGAGGATCTTCGAAAAACCTAGGGTGTCTAGGTCCATCAGCTAAATCAGAATACTAAGAGTGATGTCAGCAATGTGACTTTATATCAGGTGAATGGAACAATACATACATTGAATGCTATCATCGCAGATAATTAATTCATTTCAGAAGGCATGAACGAGCATATCACTTACCAAATAAGTCACTGAAAATAAAGTCAGGGTCAGATATAGATGAAAGCAATGCGTGCTAGACAAACCGGTAATCCATGAAACAGACGTATCGTCTCCAGTTTCCTAATGGAAAAGGTCAGTCATATCACATCTGGAAGAGCTTTGAAGACCATTACCTTCAACTCCTGCCCAATCATTACATGAATAGTTTCCTGGGGCGGAGTATGGCCGCGTAGCCTCCAATCCCAGAGGAGGTCGTGTTGATGCCCACATCCCAGGGAGCTCACGTAGATTCATCAGTATCACATTGATTATGTGCTCAACGTGAACCCAGTTGACGCTACTGTCAGGTAGATACGGGCCCCAGTTGTTTTCCGAGTTGTAGTTGCGTAAATCATAAATAAAACCCCTGCTCTTGTTACGTCTCTCCCTTAAGCGAGAGAGCGTCTTCTTATCTTTGCCATTATCAAGGGAGAGCCCAACATACGCTCTCAACTGGGCTTGTAGCCTAACCGCATCGAGCGACGAGAATTCGGTGTCCAGTATGCGGGTTGTCTTCAAGACACGCTGGAGCCACTCCAGGTCATTAGATGGCATAGTTTCTGTGCCATCCACCGCAACAGGAGGTGCCGTGTCTCGGATTACAGAAACAAAGGTGGCAAGAGTCGATCGCTTCTCGCTTTCAGCAGCGGAAGCATTGCTCGCGATCAACTCTGCTCCCAGCCGTTGTGTTAAGCTATTCTTCCAGTGGGCGGGAGTTGGATTGCAGGGAAGATGAGCGTCGCGACGAGATTCCAGTGATAGGACCGGATCATCGAATGGATAAGCGAGGAAAAGCTGGCGCCATAGGTATTGGTCGCCTAGAAAATAGACCAGATTGTAGGCGAGTCGGCATGCTCTGGAGAACGAAGCCACATCCCATGGGTGGCAGAAGGTAAGGATGCGTTGGGCGAGCTCAACGGGTATAGTGAAAATGGTCAATTCGGAGGCCATTGTGCAGCTTCCTGCTGAGGGAGTGTGTTTAGTGGAGCAGAAGTAGATAGTCGGGGGTGGGTCGTATGGCGGCGCTCGAGAACGATAGGATATGTGGCAGGAGCAGTAGTCTAGAGCAGGGACAGAATGGCCAGCAAGTCAGGGAGGACAGATAAGTAAAGAGCTGCTACGTGGGGAACAGATGACGAATGGTGTGTGATTTACATGGTTAAGTACGGCACAGGAGATTTCGAGGTTGTGATGTGGTGGTGATCAGGACGAGCTCATGACCAAGATTCAATGCAGATCTGCACCCTGAAGTATATTTTGCCTCTTACGCCCTGCAATTCCAGCAATGAGCTTGTCAAACCTTGCCCAATCCATGGATCTCACCAACCCCGACGGCGTCATCCACAATCAGCCCGAGCACAGAAGCATGCGGAGTTGTCAAGATATAGGAGAGAACCCCCAAATCGGCGTGCCATTGTCACCTTCATCCGAGCTTAATATACACAAGCAACATTTTCGCATTTCTTGGTGGGTTCCGATAACCACACCAACGTCTTGTACAACGTAGAAAGACAACGTTCCATACAGCGTTGTTCCTTTCGAATTTCCTGCAGTGGATAAACACCGGAGGAACACATATGAGTCGGATGACCAGTATACGGCTTTAGCGCCCGCCGCCCCGAACGCGTGTCTGTGGCTGTGCACATGGTTGTAGGTGCTCGTTGTGACCTTGTCATTATCCCTTTCAACTTAAGTTCGATACCGTAGTACTTACGTTGTTGCTTCCGCACAACTCCAGAACATTCACAATCCCAGAACATCTGCCTACCCCAACATGAGGATTCTTCATGTTCTTCTGCTCATTCCCATTACTTTCGCCTTCCAGTTGCCTTTCCAGATACCGTTCTTCAAATCAAAGGGTCTCGCAGTCGAAGAAGTCTTTTCCCCGTCGACTCCTAGAATTGCCATCATTGGCGCTGGTGCAGGTGGTAGTTCGGCGGCGTTTTGGATTTCTAAAGCGAAGGAAAGGTTTGGTGTTGACGTGGAAGTTGATGTGTATGAGGCACAGAGCTACATTGGCGGCCGTGAGTGCTCCTCGTCCTTGTTCGAAAATATTGACTTACCATGACGCAGGTAGCACAACTGTATATCCATACG
This sequence comes from Nidularia sp. FH-822889, assembly GCA_036937115.1. NCBI lineage: Eukaryota > Fungi > Basidiomycota > Agaricomycetes > Agaricales > Nidulariaceae > Nidularia > Nidularia sp. FH-822889. The sequence goes on from JASFDF010000246.1 coordinate 29,494, forward strand.
GGAATACCAGCCTTCCTGAACTTGAACTAGGAGCGTCTATATTTGTGGAAGTAAATAAAAACCTTTGGAGAGCATCGGACGAGTTCAATCTAACGCGCCGCAATTTCGAAGAAGAGGGCGGCGAAACTGGTATCTGGGACGGGCAGAACATTTTAATATCGGTGCGTTTAAATATGTGTTCTCTCTACGCAATAATCCAAATCCCAATGGTTTATCCAGTTTGGCGGTTCTTGGCGGGATACCGTCAAAATGCTCTGGAGATATGGTGTAAATGCTCCCAGGAAAACCCAATCCATGTATGAGTCTATAAAACTATTACAATGTCCTTATTCACCTGACCTAATATTCATTCATACTCCAGTGTTTCGAATGTGATCAAGGAAATTTTGGTTTTGTACTCGGCGGACTCTCCGAAATGGGACAATGTGACCGTTCTTGCTACTTCACTCGGCTGGAAGCAACTCGTACAAAATACAGCATTCGAATACCTGACCTCGCAAAATGTTTCCCCAAAGTTTATTGACGAAGTCGTGGATGCTGCAACGAGAGTGAATTACGGACAGGTATGTGTGTCACCACATTAGGTGTTTGTGTGTCGGCTACATTTTACTACAGAATGCCAATGAGATACACGCGCTAGAAGGTACAGTCTCGATGGCTACATCTGGAGCTGTCGGAATCAAAGGAGGCAACTTCCAAATGTTTGAACAATTCTTGAAACACTCGGGTGCTAAGGTTTTGCTCAATACTTCGGTGAGTTCTCTCGTGATTCTGCTTATTTCTGTACTCACGCCACTGTACAGGTGAACGCTGTCTTCCAGAAATCATCTTCCTCTCATCACTGGACGGTGAAGAGTAGCCGTGGCTCAGAGGACTACAAAGCCGTTATTCTCGCTGCTCCATTCCATTCAACTGGAATCACACTTCCACTTTCCCTCTCGGACCAAATTCCAAAACAACCCTATGTCCACCTTCATGTTACTCTACTGACCACTACATCGCCGTCTTTCAACCCTGCTTATTTCGGGCTGCCTGAAGGGGCCAAGGTACCCAGGGCGGTACTTACAACCGCCCAAGGTGGCAAGGAACCGGAGTTCAACTCACTCTCTTATCACGGCCTTGTGCGCGAAGGAGAATGGGCAGTCAAAATCTTCTCGAAGGAAAGGCTGAGTGACGAATGGCTCCAAAATTTATTCACCGGAAAGGTTGGCTGGATTTACAGGAAAGAAGTAAGCGCAGAATGTTTTGTTAGTATAATTATCGGAATGAGCTACTTATATTTGATTGTACTCGTCAGTGGGACGCTTATCCCAAACTTCCCCCGACGGAATCTTTCCCGCCTGTTAAACTCGATCAAGGCTTCTACTACGTGAATGCTTTTGAACCGTGAGCATTCTCTGCATTATGCAATGGGCACGAACTAACATATCCATTTTCTAGATTTATTTCGACCATGGAGACGGAAACTGTTGCCTCGCGCAATGTTGTGGATTTACTCCTGAACGAAGAATTTCGTTCAAGCATCTGCGGAGCACGACTGTCGTCCTCTGCGCCGGAACAAAATGCCAAGGAGCAGAAAGAGTTCATTTTTGGATGGGATTGTTGAATATTTGTGTGATAGTACATAAACGGTCTTCCTCTGCTTTCGGATAACCTATTATAATACTGGTATAAAATTGAACAGGAACCCATATACAACAGAGAAGGCTTGATATATCCATAAAAGTAAGTTTGAGAATGGCGAAATGCGGTCTAAGTTATGGCATCTGCATGCCCGTTTGTTTGTTTTTCCGATATCGTTTGTAAAGGATGATCGGCAGAAGCTTGAGGTGCTTCGCCGTCGCCTTCGAGGGATGCTTGTCGATGAAGCTCGAGATCAGGATGACCATGGCGGTCACCTCCAGCAACCGGGGTCTCCAAGAATCCATCCTTATTGAATGATTCAGAAGGCCACCTACTATCTGTAACGTCCCGCCGAACTTCAATGTAATCAAAGGCAAACTCGCCAATCTGAAGGTTGAAGTAAAATGAGAGGCTCCGTGAACCAGACAGAAATCAAATTACGAACCTCCACTTCATCCATACCAAGCCTCTCGCCTTCTTGAGTGCTCCGCAGCTGAAGCCCGGGCACTAAGTCTACTGCTTTTGCAATCAATGCAGTCATGACAAAGGAATAACTGCAAGTTGCGCATACGTAAGCAAATTGGATGTATAGCTGCTTCCAGTGATGGTCCACCCATCCACCAGGGATGCCTACGTTGACGTCATCCATAGCTATTATAGTTGTGGAAGCGAAGAATGCGTTCAGAAGCAACCCAACAATACCCCCCACAGCGTGCTCCGCAAATAGATCGAGAGCATCGTCGATTTGCACTATAAATTTAACTGCAACCCGCGCGTGAGCATCATCTGACTCGCTTAAAAACAAGTAGCCGCGTACTTTTGGTTGCGAAATTACAAAGTGCACCGGATAAAACGCCAACGACAACAGAGGACCATGGATGAAGGTACCCAGAAGAAGGTGTAGCAGCCACCAGTCCGGCGATTGTCCCCGAGCAAAGTCCGACCATGCTCCAACGGCGTTCGATCCTGTAATCCAGCAGACACCACACCATTCCACCGAACGCCGCGGCTATCATAGTGTTCCAAATAGCAAATATTGCGCGTAGGTTGGCACCAAAAGCGCTTCCGCCGTTGAAGCCAATCCATCCAAACCATAGAAGCGAAGCTAAAAAGGATCAACCTAAGCTGCAATGACGGAAGGGTGAATCGGACTTACTTCCAAGGCCAACCAGAGAAACATTGTGGGGTCGAAAGTTGAGCAATTCGCGTTCTTGTCTGCGGCCTAACACCCAAGAAAACGCAATCCCTCCTACACCACTTCCAATCTCGACGGGACCACCACCTGACACGAATATTAGCATAA
>JASFDF010000247.1:7094-24555 GCA_036937115.1 Nidularia sp. FH-822889
TACTCACCCGAAGCCGATAACCTACGATGACTGGTCCAGACAGAAGTTTCCTAAGCCATCCTCGTATAAGCAAGTGTGCCGGCCCTTTCTTCTGTTCCTGTATCGTATGCTTGTATCTACTGAGCTTCTGGCAGTAGGGAAGGATATGTGGACGGATGAGTCGATAATCATTGGCCTCGAGTGCCAATGCCATGCATCTCTTCACGTGATGTGTCACTGGGTGATATTATGTCACACATCAGTCACTACCGTGACGACCCTTGGCACTCCATCGTCTCAACTTTCACCACATGCGTGTTTCTTCAGGAAAAAGACTCAACAGGTCTGTAATTTCATTATTCTCGTTGGAGCATGAATTTTGGCGAGGTGTATACTTAATATGTATACTGTTTTTAGGCATATTCTATGAGCTATTCCAGGATGGCCTTGCAGGTGTGTAATAAACTCGGTTTATAAGGAAGCCTCTGCCCGATCGGATTAAAATTTCGATTGATTTAATGCAGAGACTACAACCGTGCTTTACAGTGTATCTTAAATTGAGACAACATGCAAGATGCTGTCTATATACATTGTCTCGAGGCTGAGCCAGTGGTCGAAATTTCAGCAGAATAAGTTTCTCCATCCTCACTACCAGGGCCCAATCGGCGATGAAGGCAGCGAAAGAGCTCGCATTTTCCAGTCAAATATATCTAAGTATAACCTTCACCAAGCCTTCAATCTTTCCTCGCCATGTGTAGAGAATGTTATAAATCGTGTCGTCCCCGGATGCGCTCCTTATACATGCGAGATGCGAGAACAATTCTCAATTCTCCTAACGGTGGAATACATCGTCGATGCACCGGTGGAAGGCCCAGGACTATGGTTCCATATATGCATGAACGTTCTCATTGCACAATTTTAATAGATTATATCAGCGCTTCAGCTCAGACCGGTATACCCGTACATGTTCTCGTATAAATATCCCCTTTCTAAATACTCAAATGACCACGCGAAAAAATCAAATTCCACATGGAAGCTGACCTTAGCTATCGGAACCGGAGAGTGGGAAGCATTTAGAGAGCGGGAAACGTTCGCACACCGGAAAGGTACTATCAGTATGTTTACTTTATCCACGGTTGGTCTTAAAGACAACAAACTAATGAATCTTATTCATAGGGAATGAAGACGGGAAATACCATGTTGTTTCATCTTGATGCGCATCGTGTAAATTCATGGGCCAGCGGCGCAAGTCAATTGCAATTTCCATCGTTTGTTATCGCCTTTACCGTCACTTCAGTGGCGATCCAGAGGTAGGGATTAGAACTTAGGATCAGCTAAAGCACGCTGTGCCGCCTAAATTCCTGCCTATCTCCCTACCCCGTGGGGACCCCTATGAGCAGTGCTCAGCTGCGGGGTAATGATCTTCTCATGATCGTCATCCGACCATTGGAATACAAGGAAATTCTCGCAAGACATCTTTTTGTCACGCATGATGATGCAGATGCTTAGAATTGGACCCAGTACGTATTTTTTTCTCTCATCCTTCTGTGCTCACTAATCTTTCTGATCAGTGCCCGGGATTCTGTTTTTCAGAGCAGTGTGACCAAGTGAAGAGCCCGGACCTCGGATTTTCGGAAATGCCATCCCCAAACCAACATCCACAGGAACGCTACAGCGATTAGCCTCTTTTTAGCCCTTCTATCAATGCACTCGCCTCTTAAGTCCGAAACAACGTGGTTTTCTTCTCGTAGCTTCATTTGTAATTTTTGTGTAAGCTTTGAGATCTTCTCAATGATGTGGTAGTAGTTATGCGACTACTTCTCCCTTGAAGGTCATAATATAATGATTACCTTTCAATCACCTTGGCAAAAATTATAATGTTTAAACTGTAAATCATATGCACTCTCTGTCTAAAGTTCGGATGGTTTTCCGTCATTCTTCAACTGTTTGATACTATAGACGCCTAGTCACGAGGCAGATTCAGGAACTCCCAACATCCTCATAAAATAGTTGATTTCCCTCTTTCGGAAATTCCATTCAAGAAAAACATCACTCTTCTCTTAAAGGATACGAACACATCTATATAGCATCTGTTACGGTGGGTATTATTGTAACCCGATGCCCAGCTATTTTTAGGGTGCCACGCGACCGGCTTCCCACCCCGCATCCACGTGGGGAAATGATCTCGGGATATTCTCGTTTAATGCTTTCTCTCACATGTCATCGTTATTCTTTACCATACCAGCCTTCAACACTCTTTTCCAAGAAATGTATGACCGGAACAACTCACTTGGCACTACTTCATGTAAATCGCCTATCATAACCATGGTAAAATTCGATTCTTTTTGCGTCCCTACGGACTCGGACATGACGACATGCAGGGGGAGCAAAATTGCACAACAGTCAACTGACTTGCTGAACTTCGGATACTTCATTCTTTTTGCCGCTGGATGTTGATCCATTCCACGTTGTGAAATCAGCCTACCACTTTTCCGCATGGCCGTGTTGCCGCATTTCGTCACCTCCCGGTAGTGTGCGTCTACATTCCTGCTTCAGCGAAACTTAATTTGAACTTACATTCAAAGCACAGCACTGCCGGGGTATGAAGTATAAATTAACAGCGTTCAGGAATGCATACTTCGTCACGATAGGACAACTTTTCACCTCTGTTTCGCCATGAAGATTTTTGTCCTGCTTGCCTCGCTGATAGCGCTTCTGCCCTATGTCATTGCCGCCCCGGCATCTGGCAATGGGACCGCGCTCGCTGCTCGTGCTCCTTCAGGAACTAAGACGGTCATTATCCAGATGTTTGAATGGACCTGGGACAGTGTCGCCGCCGAATGCACCAATTTTATTGGTCCAGCTGGCTACGGATTTGTCCAAGGTGTTTTTCGCATCCCTTATTCGCTTTAATGTCAACACCTAACATGAATGTTCCAGTGAGCCCGCCCCAGGAGCATATCAGCGGATCACAATGGTGGACAGACTACCAGCCTGTTTCTTACATCTTGACCTCCAAGCGCGGTAATCGCACTCAATTCCAAAAGTTTGTCGCAGAGCTCCAATGTCCCATCTGGATATGTCCTAACATCAGTCAAATTTAGCATGGTCACTACATGCCACGCTGCAGGCGTGAGAGTCATAGCTGGTGAGTGTATTCGACGCTGTCCGAAGACCTTACCATTGAGCTTATTCTACTAATAGACACTATCTTTAATCACATGGCTGGCATAGATTCTGGCACGGGAGTGGCGGGGAGCTCTTTCACACATTACAACTATCCTGGTATCTATCAAACTCAAGTTAGTCGTTCTTCTCGTTCTTCCTTCATTCATGATTTACAATGGAGTTGCATTGTAGGACTTCCATCACTGTGGACTTGAACCGGGCGACGATATTGTCAACTATGACAATCGCGTTGAGGTTCAAACCTGCGAACTCGATAATCTAGCCGAGTAAGTGTCATGTTTTACGCACTTTTCATAACGTCGAAGCTAATGCCGTTTCATAGCCTGGGAACCGATACCGAGTATGTACGCGGAAGACTTGCCACATATGCCAACGATTTGCTTTCGCTTGGTGTCGATGGTCTTCGTTTGGATGCAGCAAAACGTAGGTTATTGCTTGTAGCATTTATTCTGTGGTCACTATACTGATATATACTACCTATGATCTCTAGATATTCCTGCTAGTGACATTGCTAACATTCTTGGACGACTTACTAGCGAACCGTACATTTCGCAAGAAGTTATCTGGGGTTCTGGAGAACCAATCCAGCCCTCTGAATACGTTGGAAATGGGGATGTACAAGAGTATGTCACTAGGATTTTTTGCAGTCCTGGACTGCCTTACTGAAAAACACAGATTCCGCTATACGTCAGCTCTAAAAAATGCATTCTCTGGGGGAGGAATTTCTAGTCTTCAGAACTTGGACAGCCAAGGTCAGTTCAGGGTCATCACCTTCATGCCATCATCCTTGCTAATATACGTAACTTCAGGCTGGGTTTTGGGAACCCAGGCTAATGTTTTCGTTGCAAACCACGACACGGAAAGGGCGAGCTAAATTGTCAAAATAGCTATATTAAGTAATTTTCTGACCACTCTCACCAACAGAACGGAAACTCGCTCAACATGAATTCGGCCTCCAACACATACATTACGGCTACTATTTTCTCTTTGGCGCATCCTTATGGAACACCTACAATCCTCTCCAGTTATAGCGGTTTTACCAATACAGATGCCGGTGCTCCTAACGGCGGTGGGTTCATTGGAATTCTGTAATGCATTGTTTGAGCTGATAAAGCTGGCAGGCGTTGGGACTTGTTCGGGTACTGGAGGCACCAACGGCTGGTACTGCCAGCATCGTTTCGTGGCGATCTCCGGAATGGTCGGCTTCCGCAACAACGTGGGCAGCGCTGCAATCACCAACTGGGTCTCACCGCAATCTCAACAAATTGCTTTCGGAAGAGGTCATTCAGTTTTTCTATGCGAAATATCCAAAACTAATCGACCGTTCTCCTCATCAGGATCCCTTGGGTTTGTTGCAATAAACAACGTCGACTCAGCCTGGAGCGCAACTTTCACGACTTCCCTACCAGCTGGTACCTACTGCGATGTTATCAGTGGTACCAGCTCTTCTGGGTCTTGCACAGGGACAGGGTATGTATTAAAAGTTTTTGCTCGGCCTGTATTGCATTTAATATTGGATTTTCGTTGCAGGATTACTGTTTCCGCAGGCTCATTTACCGTCACTGTTCCTGCTAGGAGTGCCATTGCTATCCACACGGGTGCTCTTGGAACTGGATCGATCTCTGGCTCAGGTGGTTCAGTGACTACGGTTGCTGTTACGTTCCAGGAGACTGCAACTACAACATTTGGAGAGGTCTGTCATTACTTTCCTTACTCGTTGTTCGAAAGTTCAATGGCCATACCAATTTTCTAGAACATTTTCCTTGTCGGAAGTATCTCTCAGCTGGGATCCTGGGCACCTGCCTCTTCCGTATGTGTACATTCATGTCGGGCCTATGTCATTTAATTAACCCTCCTCTTAGATTGCGCTTTCCTCAGCCTCGTATCCGGTGTGGACTGTGACAGTTTCCTTGCCTGCTAGCACGTCATTTGAATACAAGTTCATCAGGAAAGAAACAAACGGAAGCGTGAGTTAAGTTCTCCTGCCCTTAAAATTTTCCTCATCGTCACTCCAGGTTGTTTGGGAGTCGGACCCAAACCGCCAGACTACAACTGGTACTGTCAGTACTCAAACAGTTACTACCTCCTGGAGATAAAATATTTTATTAGTCAATTGCTTGGTTCTGTTATGTATTTTTTACGAATAGCATTGATATTTATCTATTTAAGGCCGGCGCGTATCTATAGTGTAGTGAATTTCAATTCAAGACTCTTGAGTTCGGTTTTCACTGAGCTATTCGAGTCTCTGGGCTGATACTGGTAAATACCAGCTATTTGGCAATTGCCAAGTGCTTAAGCACAGAAACATTGCATATAAGAATTATCCAAATACCGCTATTCCGATATTTCAGCTGTGTAATTCTTGCTGTCATCACTGTCAAGTACTACTGGCCTCGACCTCTCTGCAGCTCAGTGAGCGCATCACTACTCAGCGGTCCGCTGGAAGAGCGGTGAGCGGTTATTTGATACGCGCTACGAGGATAAACATGTGTCGGTCAGGTGATATGTGGTCACTGTTTACCCACGCTCGGACTCCATAACACATCGCGACCGCGTTGTCGGTCTCATCATCTAACCACTTCCCTACAAAGCCCATATTTAGCCGCATTATATCTCAAGGCTTTATTTAACATGCTGAAATATTCAAAGGCTTTGGCGTCTCTTGGTCGCAGCAGCCGTTCTGTAGAGAGAAACACGTCGAGTATACGAACATTTCACGTACCAAGCGCAGCAAGGAGTGGTCGTAGTTGGGTATATCGATACGTCTGTGAGGTTTATCTATGCTAATTGTTTTCTTTTAAAGTTACAAGCTCATGAGAGCCGCACACTTCCACACTTGACCTTCGTGAATAAAGCCTCGGGCGTGCGTTGGTATGCCACCGACAAGCCCTCAGAGGAGTCTCAGGAATCTCCAAATGCCGAGGTGGAGAAGGGACCCACGGAAGAAGGGAAAAATACTGAGATCCATCCTGACATGTGGATCAAGTTGCTCGAAAACACGGCTTCTGCGGAGTGGTTAATGCGCGTTCCGCCAGACCCTGCAGACCGGCTCCGGCAAGCCTACGCGCTTTTGCTGCAGATAATCCTGTATTTAGGCCGGCCACAGGAGGCAGACGCAGCACAGCAGTTCTTATTGGTATTTCCAATATCTTCTACCTACTCGAGAACTCACAGCTAACCAGCTTACATCTTCTCAGGCCTTCGAAAGCGCACCTGTCGCCCCCGGGTCCGAGATCGACCGCGCTCGTGTATGCACTGCCCTTATCACGCGTGCGATTGTCAACAACATCTCCTCCATTTCCACGAGCTCTTCCCTACGCACGGAGCATTCAGCTCTCTTTGACATCTTCTCGGCGCTGCTTCCCCTTCATGACGTATATTTGGCAGATGGAGATGGCACCGTGGAGGAGTGGAGAGAGTTCTGGCCACGGGCGCAGCCTATTATCTTGTCCTTGGGCATGAAGCTTGACGAAGACGGATTTGGACTGTCTCCCGAAGAAGTCAGTGAGGCACCAGCAGCTTAGGCGGGTTATGAGGAAAATGTTGCGTTTCTCTGAACACCTTTGTCTCGGGAACTTCATGCAGTCCCGCTTGGTGATTGACCTATTCACGCTACGAGCGGCGAAGGGGTAATGTCGTAAACTCGGACTATGCTGTACAACGGATCTGGTACGCAGTCCCTTACACTGTAAGAGCATGGACAGGGCTTCGTAACGATTGCCGGCCTTTCTTTCTATGTATGCGACAATTGTACCATATCATCGTCCATCCTCAAGCGAATGAGAAAATACCGTTTAACACTGTCGGCTTTCAATGTGATATCTCCCTGCATTAGCAGCGCGAGTCGGCGGATCCTTCGTTCCCGAGAGTCTCTTCCGGTTCACGTCACAAAGGAGGTGCCGGACGATCACTATATCGACATTAGATCGAGACTAGCTGATTCTATGGCAAAGCAACAGATACTCACCTCGTGCAATGAATATTTACCGATATCAGTTACTGCTGCTCATCTACCCCCCTTAGGGACATGTTCTGATCCCAGAAGATTCGCCACCACACTCGCACTGTCCTCATGGCGCGAGAGCTGCTCGTAGAGCACCTTCACAGCACGGGTCGTCTCTTCCACTAGCTGCTGCTCAGTGGGGACGGCTGGCCCCTCAGCACCAGGTGGTGTAGACAGCAGCGGTAGAGCACCGACCCCAGTTTGACGCATCATGTCGGTGAGCATGAAAAGCGTCTGCTTCAGAGTATTGATGTCGGCTGATAAGTTAACGACGTATCAAGAGCATCGCGATATGCCAAATGAAGTGAGATTGTACCTTCTGTTTGTGTAGGGCTGTTACCCGTATGGTATGCATTCTGTCTGTGTACACCAGCAAGGCCTTCCGTTAGATTCGTAATCCATATATCGCGCCATTCAGCAAACTCACATTCCTGTCAGAGCGTTCCTCTCGAGACCTTGTAACCTCAGCAATTGATCCTGCACCATCTGTATATTCTGCTTGAATAATTCAGGACTGTTCAGGTCTGATCCTGAATGAAGCGTCGCGTCTTGTAGTGGATTCGCAAGGAAGCCTTGCGAATTTGGAAAACCTTGCAAAGGAAAGCCCTGCATCGAGTTCGATGAAGAACCTGCGTAGTTCTGAGATGAGGAAAGCATTTTTCTTCTTTATAAACACGTTTATTGATATTCAGTAGAGAGACAGGCCCTATAGGTGAGGGGGTAGGTCTGTGAAGAGAACGAACAGCGGCGTCGCATCAGTCAAAGATTTACTGGGCCTTTTGAAGTAAATACTCACAAATACATGGAGTTCCTAACTTTATGAGCGCTAGTGACACTACTGGGCCTAAAACGCTACCATCACCACGTTCAGTCACTTCATCGACAACTATCCTAGTGCATACTCTAGGGACACCTGATTTTTCAGCTTCATACGTTGCGAATTGCGATGAACCCACCAAAACTCAATATAGATATCTACGCCTATATTATTTCATTCATCTCCCTTCGCGATCTTTTCACCATCAGTCTTGCCAATACAGAACTTTCCCTTCCCGTTGGCGTTGGAAGAGATGCCATACCGCTTTATTCTCGGTATTCTTTACAATGATTTATTTTAGGAATATTCGGTCTCCAATCCTTGGCAGGCTTCCAAAATTCGTCGTGTTCACATTTAGAACAGGCAACCATCTACAACTGGCTCAGAAATTATATAAATTTCTGTCAAAGACTGCTAAAGGGTGACTTCATTACGAATAAGGATTATAAGGCTAGATATACGGAGGAGATCCCGAAATCGGAATCTCTACTGATACAAGCTATACGTGTGGTGGTGAATCTGAAGGCCTTCCCCTGGGATCGACGGGACTTGTTCTTGAAGTTAGAAGCTGCCTATGAATATTCGTTGTATTATGTACTTCCTATATTGAAGTTTTGTTCCTCTGAAGATGGCGGAGATGAGACATCTAACAGCTATGGAAAGGGCATTTGGTTTGCTCTCCAAGGTCACACGCAATTAAGAAGACTGCGCGTTGTAGACCGTGGAAAGGCGAATACCATCAATGCTCCGAACCAGGCAACGATATAATAGAAGTATGAGTACACCTGCTTTGATGACTTCAATATTCAACTACATTTCACGCTTATATTGCATATATTTACGTTCGTCAGTGACTCACATACAACTAAATATTTGTCGTGCCAAAGTGGATGGCGAGCAAGGAACAAGAAATAATACAGCAAACATTGCCCTAGGTGAATTTCTCCGTCGCTGCTCGTTTCTAGAGGTATTTATATCCTGTCCTATCGTTTTGTCCCCATTATTCCAGTAACTTGGTTATTCAAAAGAGTTCATCACTGTCAATTAAGGGCCTCTGTTTCCACATGGCCGTCAGCAACCCGATATCACCCTATACAGACATCTGTTCTGTTCTGTCGGAAGCCCCATAGCCATGCTTTTTCTCACTTGAACTGATAGACGTCCTCATTGACGACGAAGTCATCGCTAATTTTTTCCACACGTATACGAATCTTCGAGAATTCGCTGTATTTTCTTTGCCTTGAAACCCAGTTACCCAGATTGACCTTCTCTCTTTCCAATCTAAAAGTCCTTCGCGTACCTCAACTTCTCTGGAAATTTTTAGGAGCAGTCAAACAGCTGGCGCCTCTCAGAGAGCTTAGAGGTATTGGACATAAAGGCTAGGAAATCAAAGAGGGCCGAATTTGAAGGAGATTTATGGAGTTAGGCTCCAAAGTCGCAAAATTTCTTCCACGAGCTAGTTAATTCCTTGGCTCAGGTAGGTGATAAGTAGCAGCCTGAGGAAGGACGTATTGGATGGATATATAGGGTAGACTACAAAACAACATCCGTAACCATCATAAAAAAGGTATCATAAGGAGAAACAGTTATGGAGGTCATGATGGCATTACATACATAAATGGGGGATAGTAGATTTCTGGTAATACATTAGCTGTCGACTCGACGCAGGAGTCGATTAAGCAGTCAAAAAGGGATGAAACGGGGAAAATCGAAGGGCAATTCTTCCACTTTCATCATGTCAGCCGTTTTAGGAAGACCCCAAAGCAAGTAGTTGTACCCTCTCTTCCTTGACCGAATAAAGCAAAACATATGCGTGGCCTTCCTGCTTGCGCTTCACGGCTGCTTCCCGGACTTGATGGGCATAGGCTGAATGTTGTGCCGGGAATAGGGCTATCAGTGATTTCCAAGCGTCTTCGTCTGAAAGCCACGCAGTGCTTCGAGTCATGGCCTCGAATACAGCCTGAGGAACATCGATCGCTAGCGTAGGCATTCCACTTTGAAAGGAGGCTTTAAGTTGCACCCCCTTCTCAAATGCTAGAAGAACAAAATATGTTAAATGGGAGATCTTGCTAGATCAAACCAACGAACCTCGGTCTGTAAATAAGCTCTTGACCTGCTTCCTTTGCTTCTTCACATCCACGGGCAGTACTAGCTGCACATCCGAAGAAACAGGGACGTCTTTTATTGGGAGTGAGGTCGATGCTGGATCTGTAAGTACTGGAGCCCCAGATGTTGTCAAATCGATCCGCTTCTGCTCTGTGATCTGTTGCTGAAGGAACCCGATGAGCTCTTGACGCGTCACTGTAGTAGAGATGAGTAAGCAGTAAAAAGCAAAACGGAGTCAAGACGTACATTCGTATTCAGTCCTCTTCAAGATGCTCTTGACTTTGAAAGCCGGATGATCACGGCGGCCTGCACGCGGACGAGGGTACACCGTGAATCTTAACAAACATCATGCTGTGAGAAGATAATTCGAGGAGGTTGCAAGAATCAAACTCACAAGATGCCTTCCCTAGCACAGATATCCAAATGGCTCTCATGCTCCGCATCCGGCAACCCTGACTCGTACATAATATCGGCACTAATGTTGTGCTGCCACAGATAAGATACTACCTCGAGCCGATCTTGAAGGTGCCCAGGTTGATAAGAAACTACATAGACATCGCATCTCCTCGGGCTCCAGAATCCGAACGAACGCTCCTCCTTGACCAAGGTCTTCACGGAGTTACTTTGGAAGGACGCCAGAGCTACAGTAATCTTCTCAACCGCGATCTGAATGCTCATGGCACACACTGCGTCAGTCTTTTGCTTCAGCGGGGCATAGCGAGAGATTAAGTTATCGTAGCTACGTTAAGTAGTCAGCAAATGATAAATGAACTCCGAATGGAATCAACCAACCGGCCTCCAGCAGCAAGCACATCCATGCGCTTGTTCTTCCTAACCACTTCGATGATCACCCCGTCCTTGAAGTGAACATGGTGACTACCCAACATCAATGGATGGAAGAAGATCGTCCTCGTGACACCAGCTAATGCAGCAAATTGAACCGTGCTTTTCACCTCTTCAATTGCAAGCTGCATCAGAGTCACAAGAGTTGGAGCTACTTTCTCCAATCTCGTGAAGACGTTGTCGATGTCTTCGTCTTCAAAACCTCGACGCTCAGCTCCCATAACTAGTGACGCTGGTCAAGAACACATACCAGTTTCGGATAGGATCTCCAGCTCATCTATGGTGCCCCGTAATAGGCCTTTTTTCAGGAGTAACGCGCGCTTTTGGGATGGAGAAGACTTCGACTGAATAAGGATATCGATGACCGCACTACGGTGGGCTTCCGGTACACGGTTCAAAGCCAGCTCCACGACTGGATGATGATTAGCCCCGGCAGTCAGAGGAGGGTATAGTTGACGATTAACGTACTCTTTGTATGAGAGATATGGATATCGTAGTTCTGTGCTAGATTAGGGAAACTGTTGAGACAGTTGTTGGCGACAGCGATGATCTCAGCCCCAGCCGCAATGGGACCAGACTGGAGGTCTTGGGTGATGATATCGAACACCGCTGCTTTCTGGACCTTCGGATGACCAGCGACCGGACTATAACATACATGAGTACAAAACAGAGTTGAAAGATGAAAGAACACACTTTGGTCGATAGACGTTAGTGATGTGGTAGCGTTTGATACGTCTGATATTTATTCGAGCGGCAAGCCTTGCGAATGGAACTAAGATGTTGTTAGGCAGCGCGACTATGTCTCCATGTCGATCTATGAAGGTTGCCTGGTTCTTCTCATCTTCAGGTTCTATGACTGGCATGAGTGCAGGAGGCTCCATATCGACTGCGCCATGTAACCTGAATAGGGCGGCGAGCCGCTCGTGTACGGTGTCGTTGAGGGCGACATGCTCCGGAGGGTCAACTTCGAGGTCATATAAGAATCCTCGAGAGGGTCTAGGAGGCTGATTGAAGAGGGACGATAATACGGCTTGGTGATAAGGGGAATCTGACTTGGCTAGAGATAAAGTGAGTACGAGCTGTTGTAGGCAGAGAATTTGTCAATATACCCATCATTCTCAAGGCACCTTTGAAATACTCGTCTTCCAATCTAGGAGGAAGCAATGGGCTTTGTGACAATTCCAATGCTGTCGGTCTGTCATTGGGCTCGTGCTGCAAAAGCCAGGTGATAACTGAAGGCTACGATTATTACCAACAAGAGGGGAGGAATATGTTTAATGCGTACTTTCTCGCTGTCTCGAACGATGAGAATCCCATCCTAGAGGGAAGAAGATACCCGGCTTTCGTAAGTCTTCAATCACGGCTATACGTTCTGCTCCTGTTGAAAATAGATAATTCATCTCGAAGAATACAATCTATAACATCAGGTAAGCATAGCCAGACAAGCAAGGCAGAATGGACGCACTCCGAGACTGTACATATCAGCCTTCGAATGGTTACGGGGCCCTCTTTTCCTCGATTGGACTTCTGGAGCGATGTACAGACGCGTGCCCACCTCTGCAATGCAAAGCTAGGGATGAGATAAATAGCACCACGTGTCTAGCGTGTACTCGCCTAATGTCATGTCTGCGTCAAGAGCGACCGCGTGGGGGGATACGTCGGACGGGTCAACAGCAGCTAGACTGGACGTCGCAAGACCGAAGTCGCCAACTGATCGGAGGTCAGTAAAGTAAACGTATGCAGCATGAGCACTTCTGACCTTTGCAATCGCCTTTCCCATCTAAAAATGATACGTCAGCAAGCTCGAGCAAAGAAAGCAGAAGGGGTAAAGTGACCAATGAATATGTTCGTTAACTTGATGTCTCTGTGTAGGATCCCCAACGTCGACATGTGAACGAGTGCATCGACGATCTGCTGAAATAATCGCCATGCTTCATCTTCAGATATGCCCTCGTCCACCCTCTGTAAAAGTGAGACATCAGTATAGATTTAATCGGGAGAATAAGTACATGAACCCACCTCTCTCAGAGTCTGACGCTCGACAAACTCCTACAACATTGATTACAATCAGATCTGCATCAATGTATATTGAATAAAACATACCATCTGAATATATAGCGTCCTCGACACCGTCGGCGCCATCCTTGCAGTCAACAGCTGTCCACTACCACCACTCCTACTCTCTTCCTTGAATAGACTTCCAAACCCGGCATCGGCATCGTCCCCGCTGCTCTCCTCCTCCGAAGAACCCGGCTCAGAAGATCCAAAGTGAATGCTAGGGAAAGACGACCGTGACGCAGATACATCGTCAAAGTCGTGTAGGTCGAGTCCGAACCCGTTGCCGTTGGTGGGCAGATGACGTTCGCTGCTGTCATCCGGGACACTTGTCATGCTATCTTCCGTGCCAGATGCACTAGAATCGTCAGAGACGGCGGTGGACCTGGGCTCGGAGGTCTCCACCCAGGTGGTGTAGTACCGCACGATGAAGCGATGGGAGAGGCGACTTAGGGCATTAACTTCCCGGAAAATCTTGGTATCGCTCTGCATTGTCTTCAGGCGAACTTTCTTCACTGTATACGATTATATTACATGAGATACTTTACGATGAAGAATAGGAGAAAAGACAAAAACCAGCATAGATCCTATTATCGATCTTGTTTCGAGCTTTGACAACAGACCCAAAGGCTCCTTTTCCCTGTGAAAGACGGCTTGTCAAAGCAAGGCGGTGCACTTCAGGAAAATGCGCACCAGTAGCTCCAGTTCCTCCCAGTCCTCCTTCCATCTGCTCGCCTGCCTTCTCGCAGGCATCTTGAAGTAATCGACTTCCGGCGATCCAAATGCGACGGGCACAGGTGTTTTGGGACCTGCATCCGAAGATAATCAAGAATAAGATCCAAATGAGGGAGATAAAGCACTTACCACTGCTGCTATACGGCATAGACGCACTTCTCTGGCTGGTCGTCGTGTGGAAGGACGCTTCCGCCAAATCTGCAAGGAGGGTAAGGCATGTTATGTGGTTCTTCTTGGGTGGTAGAATCATGTTGATCGCTGCCCGTGCGAGAGTGAGGGATATAGGGGCTGAAAACAGCTTATTATAAAGCCGGAAACAGATAAAGAAATAAAAACGCACCAGATTGCACGGCAGCGTGCACGTCCGAGTAGCGCTCGGTGACGTTCAGCCCAAGCAGCATCTGCAGGAGGACGATCCCAACGGCATGGATGTCCCGCTGGCGGGTGTATAAGAGGGAGGACTCGTTCTTCACGTCCCTCGATAGCCTATTAAGCTATCGTTAAACGTAGTTCCTTGCTCTCCTGAGGAACAAAAACTCACCATCCCTCTGGAACGTCCGTCTCCTCTCCTGTTCCTCCAAGACTTGGCGACACATCTCCTCCGAACGAGTTCGAACGATGCAGGTCGAGTAAGCGCGTGTAGTACCCCACCCGCCCAAGCTTGATCTGCTTCGAACTGGACGAAGCACCGCCTGGAGATAGAGCAGGCTGGTGGTTGGGCTGCTGCTGCTGTTGCTGGGAGGTAAGTCCAATGCAGCGCGTGGTGATCCCTAGTAAGGAGAAATAGAAGCATGAGTCCAGATCAATGTCCAAATGGAAGAAAGGAATGGTATTAACCGCGATGCACCAGCTCCGCCGCATGCACAGTATTCAACGCCGATAATATTTGCGCTAGATAGTTCTTTCGTGGCACGCAAAACGACAGCAATCAGCAAACCCAAGGCAGCGCAACGATATGAAAGGGAACCCACGGATGCACGGTCCTCTCGCAAATCACAGTCCTCTAGCACATCGTGCAGTGTGAGTGCAGGAAACTGCTCCGTGAGCACCATCAGCTGTGCAGGGATCACGCCCGTCCTGCGGAAGTCCGCCGAGTGCGGCGGCACCGTGTTGGCATCACTGAACGACGACGAACTGGCGGAGTGCATCCCGTCGTAAATGGATGTGGCGGCAGATAGTGTCCCGCTATACCCCGATGCCGAATGCGGCGGGCCACCAGGGAGGACGAGTTTGACGGCAAAGACGCTGAGAAGGTTAGGGTGCCGCACGGTTATAAGGCGCTGGATCTCGGTTTCAAGTTGCTTTAGCTTTTTGCGGCCTGAAAGAGCAGAATGAGGACAGGTAAAGTGCGGAGGACACCAAGGAAAGGGGAGATAAAGGGAGAAATGAACTTGAACAAATAAATTGGAACAAAAGGGCCAGAAGATGAGGGTCATAACGCGGAAGAAATGGCAATTTATCGTGATAAAAGACAGGGAGGTTCACAATATGGACTGCAGCATCGAGACCCGGCCGAAGATGAAAATGTCGTCCGAGCGGAAACCAACAAGCTGGCAGCCCATTCAGGACAGTAAAAGCTGGCGAGCAAATAGAATTAATTGGGTCGAAAGGTTGGTGGAACAACACTGAACACAACAGCCACTCTGCTCGCTACCCACCACCCACAAATTTAATCATCTCTACCCTCTAAAAACTTCACCTGAAAACCTCGCAACAAACTCGAAAAACCAAAACGTAAAAGAAAAGAAAGGCTCAAAAGCCCCCAAGGGGAATCGAATAAAAAAACGCACCCTGACTAGTCGAGTAATAGCTCGACTCGAATCGCACGACGAAGAGTTCGAGGTTGGCGGGGAGTACAGGTCGTTCGGACTCGGCGGTGTCGGTGTAGATGGGCTCAGCGAGGTAGACGGTGCCGAGGGGTTCTAGGGGGAGGGAGGGTTAATTGAGTTCGGTGATGGGTAATAAGGGGGAAGAAGAGAGAAGATGAAGCAGCACGAAGGAGTGAAGGAAGGCGAGAAAGAGGAATGAGCAAAAGAATAGATGAAGGGGAAGGGGACTGGAAAGGGAGGGGGAGAGGCGAGGAAGAGGAAGTGAAAGGGATAGGGAGGGGAAGAATGAGGGGAAGGAGAAGAGAGGTGAGGGAAAGAGAAGGGGTGGGAGGAAGGAATAAGTGTGAAAAAGGGAGACGGAGAGCAAAATGAAAAGTGAAGAAAGAAGAAGAGAAGTGAGAGGAGGGGCGAGAAATGGAGAAAAAGATTGAGGGGAAGGGAAGGGAAAGAATGGGGAAATTGGGGGGGGAGAAGTGAGGGAAATGGGGGGAGGAGTAAGATCAATGGAGAAGAAACACGAAATCCCGGCAAAGGAACACAAGCACCCAACCCAACATTCGGCACATCCAGAGAAACGCCGCCCAAACACCAAGGAATGAAAGACACTCACCACTCCGCGGACAAAATAGCTTCACCCCACCAAACCTCACACCTCCCACCACGACCTCCTTCCCGGGAAAATACTCCACCATCACCGTCGTCTCTTCCCCCTCCCCCTCCCCCTCCTCTCCATACCCCCCACCCCCACTAGCATACCCCACCGCATACCCGCCCTCATACTCCCCCCCATCCCTCCCAGGCCACCCTACCTCCGTCGCCTCCGACCCCGCGCGCGCCCTCCCCCCAGCGCGCCCCCGTATCCGGTTCTGCCGCTCCTGCTCCTCGTAGATCTGCGACTCCAATTCCTCCCTCCTTCGGCTCTCCTCCTCCTCGGCGCGCGCAAGGGCCTCGGCTTCCTGGGAGAGCCGTGCACGCTCTGCGTCTTGCGCGCGCTGGGACATTTGGAGAGCGAGGGATCCTGGAGGCTCGAGGGGGGGCGGGCGCAAGGTGGTTAGGAAGGTTTGGGCGAAGTCTATTAGCTGTTGCAAGGTGAGTCACGAGTGGAGAAGAGAAGATACAGGAAGGGATTGGGACGTACCTCCATGACCATCTCCTGCCCACGAAACTTCTGCGCCTCCGCATTGATCGCGTGCGTGAGCTTGTTGATCTGCTCAGGCGTGAGGCCCTTCGCGCCGTCCTTCTGCACGGCGAAGGTCGCACAAGCGAGGTGCGGGTAAGTCTTGGGGAACCTGGTGGATTGGTATGAGATCAGTTTTTGGAGGTATGGGAAGAAGAAGCAACAAAGCGTACTTGACGTTCAAGAGTATGTACATATTACTTGCATATTCGGGGTTGGGGTGCGCGACGCGGATGATGAATTCGGGGAGCCGTGTCGCTCCCTACACACAAGACATGAAAACAAATAACTAAGTAGAGAAAGTTTCGAAAAGCACCCCAACGCACCTTCCAAGCCTTAGGCGGTGGGCAGTCGATAAAATCCTCACCATAAATCGAGCGCAGTGCCGTAATCTCCAGTTGCTGAAGCTCTTCCGTTGATTCCATCGCTATCAATGTCGCAGGGGGGTGCCGTCTTCTCTCCTCGTTCAGTATCGCTATATGTTAAAGTACACAGTTTGCCGACTCAGAGTCTGATTCTGGTTCTCGTTCGTTCGTTATGCTAGTAATAGGTAATACCATTCGTATGTGGTGGTATTGAGCTCTGCGGGGCCTGCGGTAGCGACGGGAAGGACGCAAGGCGATGCTTGAGAAGGGGAGGGCCCAGAGGACCGTCGGCAACTCAAGTCTCCATGGCTGCTGGGTTTCGTTGGGGATGGGGATGGGGAGAAAAAAGAAAGAGACAAACAG
>JASFDF010000248.1:0-10265 GCA_036937115.1 Nidularia sp. FH-822889
TGCCTTGTGCCAGCAGTTCTGAATGGTTATTGTGTCAACTTTGTGCCAGGTAGCATCTGCCAGTTACATTACTTGGAGCTGATTTATGTCATAAATTTCAGCTGGTGTTATACCTTCATTGTAGCAATCAATAGCTTGTTGAATGAATTGGGTATGATAGTGGGCTTTGAAATATTGGATAACACCCTAGTCTTTCAGTTGGACATGAGCAGTAAGGTTTGGCTTGAAATTTCTATCTGGATATTTTGAAGGTTGGGAGAAACTATATGGCCAGAAAAGTTTTCCTGAAGCAGGAGCATTTTTCTTTCCTTTGCTATTAGTTCCTCATCCCATTGCTGAATCCAGTCTTGATAGTTATATGCCATCATCTAGGCCTTTGCATTCTTTTGGTAGCAGAATCCTAGGTGGGTTGCTGACTTTTTGTTGAAGGCTTGAGGATATGCAGCTTTCCCAATGACAAGAGGTGGGAGTTTATCAGTGTCATGAATTTGCCTTTTCTTTTGGCATTCATCATTATCTTATCTTATCTTATCTTTTGGATTTATCATAAGAATATCTAATCCTGGGGATAACATGTGGACACTGTATGGATATCAAGAGGCAACTGTACCCATGAGGACAACACAAGGCTACATTCTTTTTATGATCAATCATTACTTACATACAAGATACACATGTACATGACACATACTTACATACACAGGCCATGAGTAGTACATGCATAGTACATGAGTTGGGTAGTATTTAGTTACATTGTTTGTACTTAGAACCCCAGTCTTGAGCTGGTCATATCTCCACTAGCAATACAGTGCTCATTCTTACTCCCCTATCCTCTCCTCTCCCTGAGTGATTTGACAACCTCAACACTGCACTATAGAGTGTATTGTTTTTGTGTCTGACAATCAGATCCATCAGCATTTGATGTGAATGCATATGCTAATCTGATCTTTCTTCCTTTGACTCCAGAATTTTACATTCAGATAAGCCTCTATCAGGAACCATTCTACATTTCAGGGTCAGCACTGTCATGAATTTACCTTTTATTTTTGGCAATTATCAATATCTTATTGTTGGGTCTTATCACAGGAATACCTAATCTCTGGAATAACACATGGACATTGCATGGATATCATGAGGCAACTGCACCCATGAGGAATATGCAAGGCTCTCTTCTTATGATTGATTGTTACTTACATGCACAACACACATGTACACAGCACATTACTTACATGCATGGACCATGAGTAGTACATGCATAGTACATGAGTTAGGTAGTATTTAGGTACATCATTTGTACTTAGAACCCTAGTCTTGAGCTGTTCTTCTCTCCACTAGCAATACAGTGCTCATTCCTAGTCCCTTATCCTCTTCCCTCTCTGAGTGATTTGATGACCTCAACATTGCACTATTGAGTGTATTGTTTGTGTGTCTGACAAGCACAAGGTTGGAAAAAGACTGCAAGATAGGTGCATGCCCATAAAAAAAACTGGTTTCATTGATATTATATATGCTGTATAGCTCATATCTGCCCTTTGTAATAATATCCTTAATCCTTTTTCTCTTGTTCTCCAGTGTTTGGGTTTGCTGATGCTGCCTCCACATACCATTTAATTTTCATTTAAGCCATTCCAGTCATTGAAACTTTCCAGCCAGCCATTGCTCAATTTCAGCTGGTCTTCTTTGGGAATTCCAACCAGGTCTGCAAATGTGTTCCATTTCTGGTGAAGGACTTCACTGGTCAACAAAAGACCATCTCCCATCATCTTTGAAACCTATAGGTACATCATCTCAGTAACTTTAGGATGTTCAGTCTGTTGTATGTGCTTTGCTGTCTGGTCCCTTTCATGGTTCACCTGCTCCCACTATTCATGAATTTTGGATTCCTCTTTGACCCATGCCAAAATCAATGGCTGTTTAATTGTGAGGTTTGAATACATTGGTGTAAAATGACAAGCAGTTTTTGATTGGTTTCAGCCATTTTTGTGATACCAGTCTAGTATTTCTATGTGTTGTCATAATGTAGAATTTTCTTTCTTTGTGAAAACTGGAGCAGTAGGCTGACTTGTTTTCTTCTTAGGTGCTTTGACTTCCTTCTCATACTCTGAACCTGTACAAAAAAAATCAATGATTTGCCAGTCTCAGACATAGAAAATGTACATTTCTGTTTGTTTCCTGTCACCTTAACTAAATCACCTGCAAACTCCCTGAGCTTCTTCACAATAGCTTTCCCTTTCTCATCCAGCTGCTCAACCCCCTAGTTGTAGTCTGAGGCAGACTCAAGGGTGTCAAGAACAAGTTGCTCTCCAATAGTGTTTGCTTCATTGTCCAACCACTGCTCATCCAATGATGAAATGGATTCCTTCCAAGCCAACTTTTCATTAAGTTCATCCTCACAGATAGTCATAGCTTTTGTAAATTTAGTGAGACCAGTTTTAAGAACATCAAGTGGTTTAAACATGGTAAAAGCAATTATAAAACCTTAGAAAGTTGAATTTCAAGATTGCCCAAAATTAATTACTGGACTGAGATAAGCCTAATATAGGAGGGTAAACCTATGGGTTTTGCATGCAAAGGGGTATGGGTTATGGGTTATGCAAATCTATGGGCATGGGTTGCATTTCCCTGCCCACTGAGTTGGTGAACCCAAAACCTGTGGGATATAACAGGTTATGGGTTTTCCCAGGTATGGGTTGTAGCAGGTTTGATTATAGAAAAGTTACAATGGTTCAGCTCAGCTGTAGTTTACCTAAAAATTATTCCTTTAATTGTCATCCGCATTCCCTGCGTTCACTCACAGTGTCATGGTCAAAATACTCGCCCTTCACGTTGTCGCAACATCCCCTCTGGCTATTGCCATACCCTCATGCGCGACTTCTACAAAGATCAAACGAGACGCTATACATCGCACTCCACCTGTTTGCGGATGTGCATCTGGAATGAAGGCTTACAGGGATCCCAGTGGAAGTTGAGCACAGAGTATCAGTCCCCGCGCAATCCAACCGATAAACTTGCTGAGATTTGGCATTAGTTGTTGTCCGGAGAGGTTCGTACATATATTGAAGGCCGAGCACTGAAATAAAGCAGGATAAGCTAACACTTGTTTGAAGGGGAATGTGTTTACCGATCGTAGGGAATATTGGAGTCCTGTCGTGTTTTCAACCAGTACTTCCGGAGTAGCAAAAGGTGGAAGTTTGCCGAATAGTAGAAGTAACAATGAGAATGGCCATAATAAAGCTTTCTGAGTCGAAGGACCTTGGGAAAGACGGAACTCTTCGGCCCACGTTCTCATTGGTACAACGGAAAACAATGATATAAAAGTACAAGTTATAAGTGGTTTTCTGCGTATTACAATGCAACGAAGCTTCAAGTTCGGCAGTGATAGTACAGCTTGCAGTTTATTTCAATGGTATGCGGCCTAAGTTGGCGATCAAGAAAGCAGAAATAATAACCTGATCAGAGAGAGAACCCGAATGTCACCAACGACGTGTTGACGAAGAAGCGCAGACCGAACATACCTTCGCTGCGAAAAGAGCTCAATCCAACTTCCCACCTCCATTTCTTCCGATGTCACTCTTTCCAACATCACCTCTCCCCACAGCTTGCGATTTTTCCTCATAATCCTTCGTCCTCGTCCCCGCCCGGCTCCATTCCCCCGAGGGTGGCTCATAGGGCTTCTGCACTTTGTCGGAGTCCGGATCGACGCGATGCACGCCACTATCTGGTGGCGGAGTCGAGTCAACGTCCTTCGCGTATGTGTCGGTAGTGTGATCGTGCGAGGGCGGGTTGCTACGGGAGAGCGGATCAACGTACAGCGCGCGAGAGCTTGCGTGGATGAGGCGCCGGTTTGGGGAGAGAATTTGTTTGCGGACGGCGAAGAACATATAATATGTTATACTGGAAGGAGTTGGATATAGAATTAGAGGGCGAAGAAGCCTGGGGAGGTGGTGGTGGTTGAAGGACAAAATGCGTAGGTGGGAACTTCGAAGTTAGCGCTGGGCGCATGACCATACCTCACGCGTCGCTCAGCACGTGCCCATTTTCTCCTGATTCCACACCACCTTCATCTCCTTCCTCACTATGCCCAAGAAATATCACCAAGCTCCCCCTGCACCTGAAAAAATCGAAGCGGAGACGAGTCCTTTAGTAGAGCCTACACTTCCAGTTCAGGTTCTACACTGCGAAAGTAAGTCTCTGAGCTAGATCTACGGAGCGCACCGATCGATAAAAGGCAGCTGACGCACCAGAACCTAGTATGCACCTTCCCG
Source organism: Nidularia sp. FH-822889 (assembly GCA_036937115.1). NCBI lineage: Eukaryota > Fungi > Basidiomycota > Agaricomycetes > Agaricales > Nidulariaceae > Nidularia > Nidularia sp. FH-822889. The sequence continues at coordinate 4,266 of JASFDF010000248.1, forward strand.
GTCGAATACTGTGAATTCGGCTCGAGCTTCACGCGGTGTAAGGAGTGGTTGAAGGAGGAATATCCGGATCTATTTGATAAGTATTACTCGGAAGGTTCGTCGCTGCACTCCATTTCGTCTTCTGGATGCTTACTGATTTGTCGTTCCTTGTATCTGCAGAAGGGTTGCAGGCCCGGCTAGGAACGCTTAGTCTCGAGGCGCAATCAAAGTTAGAGAAGGATACCGCCAAAAAAGAGGCAAAGGCAGAGGCAAAGGCAGATGCTGAACGTAAGAAGAAGCTCGCATCGCAGGTACGTTCCTCTCCTTCCCCACTGTCTATCAACTAGTTGAACCCGTCGTGTTTTTCCACAGATAACGATCAAACGCATTGAGCGCACAAAGCGAAAGCACGTCACTGCGATCCACGGCCTCGAAGCGTTCGACATCGACCTCAAGAAGGCCGCCAAGCAGTTCGCATCCAAGTTTGCCACCGGTGCGTCGGTGACGAAGAACCCTCAGGGACAGGACGAGATCGTGGTGCAAGGAGACGTCAGCGATGAGGTGCTGGAAATGATTGAGCAGGGCGCAGGGGTGCTCAAGGGGATCCCACCGGATAACGTGGAGATCGTGGAGGATAAGAAGAAGAAGGGAGGCGACTGAGGATGGGCGAAATTGACAGTTATCTGAGGGCTTTATGGTACGTGGATTGTACTCTGAAGCCGCTGATAGAAGGAATACTCATTTACGACTTTCTGTTTTAGAGAAACGACCTTGAAAATCTGTAAACTATCTAGCGTAATATATCAGCTTCAAGAAGTGTCATATTAGCAGCAAAGGAAGGAGCTTAAACATACGAGAGAATGCAGCAAGTAGATGTGAATGAAGAACTAATACTCCTCGATGAACGTCGACAGTTAATGTCCATTGGATGTCCATCAATTGACGAAGGACTTTTTGAGCGCCATTGCTTTTGCGTATGCCCTCTGCATACGATTAATCACCCGTCTTAACGAGAATTAATGAGGTAATGGTAACATGGGTCGTTGCCATGTGCATAGTTCTCTGTGAAGCTCGACTCGCCGAGGGATCGATCCCCTTATAATGCATTGCATCAGAGAGTCAAAACTTCAGTTTGAGGCATAAATGCTGTATCGCGTACTTTATTCAGCACACAGTATTTCCCCAGAACCTGGTCTCGTCGAGTCTCCTTGGTGTGTAGATGACCAGTGGCAACATACTAATACAATTTCAAATTCCTGGATTAATTTAAGGACCTCAATTTCGATGCTCGAATCGGGAATTGATCATCGCACCATATGATATGAAAGCCAGCAAGTAATTTGGACATTGATACTGCACTACAAAACAAAATTCATCTGCTTCCTCGGCAAGGCAAAATCGCAAATATGTAAACAGTCGGTCATAATGTTACAGTAGTTTAATGAGTATCTTGACGCGCAAGATACTCTAAATTTACACATTCAGCATTATTTAAAATAAACTGCTTCAGGTGCAGACACTGCTGGAAGCGGACAATTTTTGGGCATGAAAAATCCTTTACAAATGACTTTACATTTGTTTAAAGTTTCCATTTTACCAAAAGTATGATTTCGCAAGCACTTGTTACCGTGAAAGAGATAATAAGAATCCGATCACAATAACAAATTCGCTGCAGATTTGATTTGGGCTGATTATTGCTTTTTACATCTGTTCATTGTGCGAAATAATATGACCAAAAGTTGATCTTTTGTTTCGATTTACATGAGAGCAAAATTTATTGCTCTTCAAGGGTGAAAAATGTATGAAAAATAGTTGCTGCCAAAATTGAATGGAAATCATTTTTCACTGTTCAAAATCCATTCTTTTGTATCCTTTTTGAAAGGGAAAAAATTGAAACATAATCTCAACATTTGATCATATCATTTTGCATGACAAACGGAAATAAAAGCCAATAATCTGACAGTCATAATTTGTGGTAAATCTGGTGTTGTGTTCGGATTTTTATTGTCTTTCCCCTGGAAAAATCCCTTCCAAATGATAATTTTTCAAATGTAAACTGTAAACAAATATAAACTCGTTTGTAACAGATTTTTCGCCTCAGAATAGTGTCAGCTCCCAGCAGTGAGACAATCTTTTGTAAATCAGCCACGACTGTTTTAAACCATGTTGAAGGACAGACCGTTGTGGTAGTGTATCTGTGCATGCACGTGACCGCGTAGCATAAACATACCGTCGTACTGTAGACTACAGCTGTCCTACCGCGACCATCCCGAGCACTGCAACACGCTCCAGACCACTCTACCCTGATCCACCGGCACTCAGTGGGACATAATGGATTGGGTGTGGAATCAGATACAGGACATCTCGTACATGTACGCTACATCACGTGAATGCCACCGCCCACTGTCATAACGGTAAAACTCCGTGAAGGAAGCAAGTTTGCTATTGGTTGCTATTTCTACATCTGTTAGGACTTAGGTACCTTTCCACAAAACTTGTATTAACGATGACGCACTGTGTCCCTTATATCTCACCTGTTCTTACTCACGTTGCCGTGACCCGCTTTGAATTTGTGTGGAATTTGAAATTAAAATGCCAGTGGACGACAGTTCTACTGGCACAAGGAATGTAGAATGACAAGGGCATGGGAACCTCCACATTTATACTCGACACGCTATCTGAATTTGAATTGAATGCTCTTGAATATAAATAACGCCTATCCGTGGGCCTTTCATTTATCTCCTCCCCCCCACACCAGCAGTATCTCGTATTCACCATGGTTAAATTGCTTTACGTTATCCCTGGATTTCTGCTTGCAATGTTAGCTCAAAGTGGTGTGGCGTCTGGTCGTCCTCAAAGTACCAGTGATGTTATTTCCTGTGCGTTCTTGCTGTTGGTTTCTGAGTTCGCACTCGGAACTGCACTGATATATAACATCTCTGACAGGCGATCCCTCTGTGGTGAGAATTGGCTTCTTCTTCATATGACAGTAAATATTCATGATAAGCTATCTTGCGTCGTTTCAAAGGGAATTTGTATGTAATTTGGGTTATCTTGGGCTATCAGAACATGTATTGATAACGGCTATTTTTTGTCTTCTCCAGGCCCTGCATCTAACATGAGATGCTGCCCGTGGCGCACGCCAACAGGCGGAAGGTGAGTACAAATACATGCTATAGATTCAGTTTCGCAAACCTATATGCTAAATTGTACATTTTTATAGATGCTTCATGCTCCAACCTGGCTGGGATTGCCCGGTGCAGCCACCTCCTTGAGGGATTCAGATACTCGAGGTGAAATAGTGGATGAAGAGAGTGCAAAGATCCACTCTCCATAAGTCACAACTGGAGTCCCATGACCATCGTAAATAGCAAGTAAATAGTGCCCGTTTAGTGATGGCATTTGAATTAAAGGAGAAAATCTGACCTGAAAGGGAAGAGCAGTAGGTGCGCAGGTAATCCATGAGATCACTTGTGAGTGATCGAGGATCGGGGGTGATTTGCTTAGCGGTTCCTGCCCCGCATCAATAGCAGCGAGCAACCTTTGGGCAAAATCATGCCCTTCCGTGATATATCGCCTTCCAACCCCCAGAGGCGTAACTCCGCGCCCTCCCGAGCGAAAATACGTCCATCTCTCTGATTATTTATCTCCTTCCTTCTCCACCATCCCATCTTCTCCTCCTCTCTGTCCAGGGTATCTCTCTATACGACGCCCCCAACCTTTCCCTTGCCTTTCCGTAACCTCCCAGCCCTTGCTCCCATTTCGCAGCTCTTACTCCTCACCACGCTTCTGCTCGGCTTCCTGATGGGTTCTTTCCTCAGCTGGCGATCCATCTTGCTCTTCTTGAGTTTCATTCTCGAACCCGTCGTAGTCCCAACTCCAAATCCACATTAGCTCACCCAGGCTGACCCTCAGCCGCTGCCGTCGCCTGCAGTAACGGGCCCGCGTCAATTCGAAAGCACTCCTGTGGATGTGGCACTCAATTTTGCGGACACCAAGCCTGTGGTTATGGTGGAACCGAGGGAGGCGCCAGTCCCGAACTACGGATCTGAACAAACAAGTGCAACCGTCGTCGCCATCCGAAGAGGGACAAGGGGACGACACAGTGGATGAAAATTATGATGAGAAGGCTCTGGAAGACTTTAAGAAACAACCCGTCTGGGAGATGGAGGATTCAAGGGATATCTAGGCACTTGGGCGGGGAATGCACGACGTCGAGTTGGAGAACGAACGACAGGTTGAGCTGTAAGTTAGCTACTTCAAATTAGAGTGAGCTTGCTCTTGTCATTTAAAAATTTATTATTCAAGCTGCATGAATAATATTCTGTTATTGTATGAGCGCTATCATCAATTAAAAATGAAATTATAATGGATCGATGAGTCTGATAATGTCCAAAAATACGGTAGTTGGAATCTCTGGTCTGTTTTACGGCTGACGGTAATGAAATTTATGTAGATTACCTGTGGTTACCACGGATGAGATGCTTAAGAGAAATTATCGTACCTGCTTCTGTTTTCTCAACGTACTGTACTAAATCAATCAAATTATCACTTTTGTTGGATTTTGTAACTTTTCATTATGCTCAGAATCTAATAAATCGAGAAAATTCATTTCCGGTGTCAGAAGAAATGAGGTGACACATGACTGACGAATCGATTGATTTAGTACTGTATATCTTGTCACAGGCACGTTTCTTCGAAAGTGTATGATTACTTAAAGTGATCAGAAGTTGTTTAAAACAAAACTTGAAGGCCACAGGAGCCCACATCTCATCGGTTCCGCGTCTCACTAAGTGATAACAATGGCGAGGAGCCTTAAGCATCGGTTCAGAGGGCTGATGAACATCCCATCTCCGAAGCGGCGTCGGGAACGCAGTGCGTCCTTGCTCCCACCCGAAGCAACGCTCCATCGTTCCAGAATTCAGGGAGTCCAGGAGCTGACAGTCTATTCATATACTAAGATCGCAGGCCTTAGCCAAAGGTCAAGGTTTTAATCGTGGCCTCTACCAAGCTGCTCAGCTAGGGCGCATCTTTCCGAGTCTGCCAGACACCAGCGATACACGAGGAATGCGGCTGACAGACCTGGCTGTTCTCATCGACGACAAGTGCGAGATCGAAGGCTATCGCATACCGCTCTCTACAACAGCAGAACTCTACGCGTGCAAGCCTTTGGAGGGAGCAACTGCATGTAGGAGTTGAGCTGAAGCTGATGACGGGAAGGAAATCGTCACCTAATAGGAAAGAAATCCGGATGAAGCGGGGATGCGAGGATAAGGAAGGAGCTTTAAATGGTGAGAGGCGTGAAATCGGTGGGAGTGCGAAGCTGGCAGGGAACACGAAACTGACCGAAAGCGTTATGGCTTGTGCTAACGAAGATGGAGACCAGGAACACGCGACACAGCACGGAGATAGGGCCCGTGCGATCATAAGGCGGACGATGCAGCGTGGAGTCGAGGAGCACTGTGACGCACAGCAGCTCCGTGGATTGGAACCCAGCTTCTTATTTTCATAGAGATGGTGGACAGTGGCGGTTTGTGTTGAATAATACTGAATGTCTACCAACAGCGGTGACGTGACATGTGGCAGCACAGACTCGCATGATCAGACAAATCCCGGCGGAACGATGAGTATTTTGTGGCCGGGGAAGAGATTAGGAAAGTCATTGACAACATGGGGACGGCGGATAATGCGCGGCCGCCGGCGATAGGTTGACAGCGTTGGTGAAAAAAGGTCACGGAAGCTGTAACTGGAGACAGACAGCTGCCGCTGACGGGACAGACAGAGAGTGACCATCTTGACTCATCGACGTGCGGAAGGCGCCATGGTATAAAAGGAAACCGCTACGAATTTGTGACAGAGTCTTTGGAGCCTAAGTCAGTTCGGAGGAGCAACTCGACTGTAAATGGTATTACAAACTGACGAATGCACGGTTAGTCGAGTAAGTGAATCAAGTAGCAAAACGATACTCATCGATGACCATAATCTACAGACAGCAGCACCACCATTTCGAATGCTTCAGTC
>JASFDF010000248.1:16624-32033 GCA_036937115.1 Nidularia sp. FH-822889
GTCAGAGGTCATATTTCATGAGCTGAATCAGTCGCCTTGGGCAACAAAAGATCGGCGAGAGAGTCGCAAGCTAACGACGTCCGTGCGTGGATGGTCTTTGTACTAAACCAGGCTATTTGGCACGGCAGGGTCGTTCATAATAACAATCAATATATCAATACATAATTTGTATGCCCAAATTTCTGTAGCTTTTAGCTGCCACTTGGTAACCTGGAGAGTAACAAACTGAGTATCGGAAAAGACTTCGGCTCCTGTTCGACGACCTCCAGGAAGAATTAATGACATTTCAACACTCTGTTAGCCACGCCATGCCTCGCGTTGTCGTGTACATGATGTGTTGAGGAGCGTCCCGCTCCTCGTGCCAACCGCTGTAGCCGTGGGCTATGGTTGTCAGTCACGTGATGCAGTATATATGTACACTGTCCATACCGTATTCCATACCCAATCCAACACCGTACCATATCTATCTCACCAGCGGCCAGTCTGACCGTCTCCACCGCAGTTGGGGATCTTTGTCAGATATCAATGTACCAGGACTGGCGCACTTACTTTGCAACTATCAGACGCAAATTGAAATTGACGAGACCGCGGCGAAATAGCATGGGTGTACAAATACTCCGCATCCTCCCCGCCCCAAGATCTTGCCACAGCTTGCCTTGCTCATGACGAAGAGGCGGCAGATTCGGGGATGGTCGGGCCAGAGCTGGAGGGGGGGCGTGGCTGCATGTTGATCGATGGCAACACCCTCGCTTCTTGGTATTTGTATCCAAGGCTCTGACCAAATAAAGCGTTACAGCATGTGGTTCAAACTCCCAACCACATAACTCGCTTCTTCTCATCTATGACAGATATGAGGTTGGACGCCATAATAAATTCCCATGACTTTGCCGGTTGCGTAAAGCAGTCGAATATCCTCGTCTTGCTACCATTTCCACTTGTACAACCTAGGCACGAGTTCGGTTCATAGCGCTTGGGATAAAGCTGTATAAAAATAAGGACGTCATCCCTCAATGTTTACTGATACAATAAATTATGATGCGGGTAGAATACAAAGATCGGGAACGAAGCCGCATAAGGGAGAGGAAGTTGGTGGAGAGGGAGATGCTAAAATGGGCTGTGCTTCGTAGCTCACTCGGATTATCAATAACCCTGGCAAACACGCAGGGGAATGTGTGTCATTAAAATGCCCCCTAAATACTATTACCAGTAGATGTTTTAAATGATAAAACAAGTTAGCAATAAATAAGTGAAACGTGTTGGAAACAAAATGATGAATATAAAGCCACAAGAATGAAATAAAGAGTAAATGGGAACAGATGAAATGCGAAATGTTGCAAAAGTGGTAACCTACGCAGAGGTAACAATTTGGCGAAGCGCTTTATATTCCGACAAACTGGTATAGAGCATTAAGCCTGTGAGGAGCGTAGAGTTTACAGGGAGCATGGTGAATGCGAAGAACATGAAGTTGGCATGAAACAGGAAATAGGTGCCACTGAAAGGAGCATACTGAACAGTCTTTCAGAGCTAAAAGTTCATGGCTGATGTGATTAGATCGATAGATTTTATCTTCCAGTACTGTATGGGTGACGTTCCGTATTAAATCTCGAAAAGAACTTGCAGTGGATGATGCGGCAACGAGTGTGCAGCTAGCCACGTACTAAGAGTTGTTTGCACCAGACGTCAAAGCCAATGTGGCCAAACAACAACAAGCTGAACTTATTATTTGGTCAATGACATTGTGTAGCCGGCCGTCCTGGCCTGTCGTCTGAGCTACTGCAAGTTCAAGTCCGGACCTGCTTAAGGTGTTCACCGAAATAGAAATACCATATACATATTATTAGAAGCTTTAAGGCGTGACTTAGAAGTGGCTTCCGATATCCTATCGTCGAACTATCAAGCAGAAAAAGATACTCAGTGCAATGCGACATTTCTGTTGGCTTCATACATATTGTTACTAGAGAATCGAGAACTAGGCTCATCAATATACTGGTGCTGTGAACGAGAGTCAGCGTTGAAGAATATTCTTCAATGACATGGTTTAGTAAACACTACCAAAAGGTCGCTGTACCCGAATTCGAAGGATGCTCTGCTCAAATCTCTCAAAACTTTGGTTATGTTTACAGCCACTGACACCCTCAACTTTGCAGGTCTGCGAGCGACCAATTATCACAATCAAACCAAAGCACCGGCCAGTGTTCTCGGAGTCACGAGCGTGCCAGTGAACGACCAGAAACTTGCACCCTGATCTCATCCACATTTTTCTATCATCAATTGCACCAAATACGACTAACAAACTCCTGCAAACATTGTTCTCCGAACGCCACCCTTATTCAGCCGATCCCTGTCCATTTCATTCCACGAGTCCAACTACGTAAACACTTTTCTGCAGCCATATTTCAAGCGCAGACCTATATTTATGTGATAAGTAGGTCTTTCTCGAGGGCCAAAGCAATGATGAATAACCCACCTGAACATTCGACACGCTCTCGACTGTCCTGCACAACCCAGAGCAGCAGTGAATGGTGTCGAAGAAGTTGCAGTAGCTGCCGGACGGATAGCAGGTGGCCCCTTCTGCAATATTTGCAGTGGGCGATGCAAATGCAGCAGTTGCGATTGAAAACAAGACGAGTATAGGGAAGTTGAGGGTAAATTTCATCGTGAGTGATTTGGTTACGAGTTATATCTGAAGATGCGATGTTAGGATGCAGTGAGCTAATCTTTAATGACATTTTATACCTTCAGAGCAAAGCAAAAATAGTTTAGGTATATTCCAGTAAATACGAGTGGAATATATTTACTTCGCTCAAAATCACTCCGACTTGTCGGTAGCTGTCAGGGATATCGATAAATTCGACAGCGACTCCAACACCATGCGGAATACCTGCCAATTTATACATACGAATGGCCATTTGCAAGAAATATATGTCCTCCACAGAACTTCAATACGGATGTTACTCCTATACGGTTTCAAGGATTATTATTATCGGCTCAGTGGGAAGTAAATTTGGTAGAGGAAATTAGCCCGCGGATAAAGAAAGATAGTTGGCTCACTAATCTATTCATTCTAGCAAGATCAGTCTGTAATGCCGGGAACACAACATCAGTCGTTGAAGTGCTGCGCAGTCACTCACTGTCGCACTACATGTTCAGTATCCTACAAGAACACGACCCTGATGTAGAAATCCGATTGTCAAGGCAAATGTAGTACAGTATAAATAAACCTACCTGTAATGAGAATTTTCGACATCCCGTCTGCATGATCCATGATACCATATGCCAGGCAGGACGAAATTATACCTTCCATAGCATAAAAGTAACCAGTACCCCTCATTATGCAAAGTTCCTGTACTTAATGAGTGCATCATGATCATGACACTTATCGTTTATCTTACAATGAAAAGTATTGTATATGTCATCCGTACCATAGTGGCCCTGCAATTCTTTTGTATTTTTGTTTACAAATTCTGGCTCCATCCATATGGTAACCCGCCGTTGATTTCATCGTGGATTATAAATTTAGCATACCACGGAGGTTTGAGAACAGGGTGTAGCATTAGCTCCGCTAGCAAGCTGATTATCGAAGCTTGCAGTTGTCAAGTCACTGTCTGAGAGAATTTTTTCACAATGGGGTGAAGATGACATGCACGCCAGTTTCTTGAGCACACTTCAGTGACTTCGACACCTCTGCAGCAGGGGCTAGTGATATAAAGTACCAGTAATACTGCTCAGCTGGGAGAGCACCAGTCTGGCACTATTCAATGGCTGGCGAGCGTCCATGAAAGCGAATAGAACATGCACCAGACTGTCCAACACCATGTTAGTGGGTTACTTCGATACATATCACAGCTCCAAGTGAAGGAAATACTCCTACGGCATTGGCTTGATGGTGCGATAAAGCACAAGCTAGCAGATGTAAGAAGGAAATGACAGTGGTAAGTATCTGGAAAAACACAATAAGCAACCGCACCCATGATACTGGATTACTCCGGAGTAGCATACAACTCTGTAACTATCCCTATCCGCACTTCTAGGACCCACTGTCCATCGAACAGAAGGGAATAGACAGAACAGCGATGGCAACCACCTTCCTCTTACAAAGGTGGAACCTCCAAAACACTAATGAACGCCTGCCTCATCCGGAACCGTCTGGTCCCTTATCCGTAACATCATACAGTCGTCCACGAATCACAGCAGCAGAATCATGCACATGGCCATCACACCGGAGCCAGATATATACCTTCACAATGACAGTTAACTGCAAGACGAATGCAGTAGCCCTGACTTTCGCCTCCCTAGCGGCAGCAGCTTCACGACCCCCCGAATTTAACGGTCACCAGTCTAGTCACCAGTCCAAGGCAGAAATTACGTCAACAATACCGACTGCCATGCTCTGAGCAATTAGCCATTCAACGGCGTCCGGTAGCTGCATCTCGAAGACGTTGGAAAAACCAGTGTAATCGAACCATGCTCCCACTCTCCAGTCGCAGTTGTAAGGGGAGCACTATGCATTGCCACCAAGAATGAGTGCTCACAATCATCAATGACACATCTGATACAGATCCTCGCGGTGTATCTCCCATTGGACACTTCGAGAGGTTCTATCATTTGAACCCAGCGGTGTTAACACATCCCGACGACCAGAAACATTCCTTGTACCCCAGCATTTCACGGATCCCCCCTGCCCTAAGGCCAAAATCTCCATCAGGAGCTATACCACTTTCGCTGGCGGTACATTCGAAGGTTCTGATAGGTGTAGCTATCCTGGACTCCTCGAACAATGCGGTCAGGGTAGCGCCTGCCTCCTTTTGCCATGATAATAATGAAGTGCAACAGTGGCAAAGAGGGGTCCAAGCTAAAATCGACCTGAGGCAAGACAAGCACAGTGACACTCCACGCCTCAGCTGCACGATCATAAGCCGATGTTGGAGATGGGAGTCACCGTTGAATCATGATAGGGGCGAACGATGCAGATAATACTTACGGTGGCGGTAGTTGAATGTTACAGAAGTCCCTTGCTTGTAAGCAATTGCGTCCACAACAGACAGTGCATGAACTACCTGAAAATCACCGCGAGCCATGGGTGGGAAGCCCCTCATCATCATATTCGAAGGACTTCAAATATCCATGAGTGATATTCAGTCCAGGTTTGGACTGCCACCATATCCGTGCAAATGCGCTACCTACGAACTGTCTTGGAAAAAACAGTTCTTTGAGCTGCTGCTCGTGTATCAGTTGCATTCGTGAAAAGCGCTAATAAGGGCTCGAAAGAGTCCATCGGGCGAAAACACATCTCATTAGATAGCCGAGCGACGGAGTATGATCATCAAGCGCTGGAGGAAGAGTCACGCGTCAGTAGTAAGAGAAGGAAAGGACGCAGGTGATAATCATACTGGCAAGAATCATAACAGAGAGCAAGGGAAGATATCTGCACGTAAACCACTGTCATGTCTAGAAAGGACGACATATAGCCCGCTGAGGTTCATCACGAGGCTGTCACGTCACTCTCATGTGGGTGATGTTGCGACGAGGGCGGAGTGGCCGGAATGTGCCATACGTTCGTGCAGGAAGAAGTTTACGCCGGATGTATTGAAATCGGAGATCGACATAATGTTGTAACTGGAGGAGCAAGAGTTGAGTTGAGAAAGAGGGTGGCAAGCGTGAGCTCGAGGGGCTTGATTCTGGGTGTATGTAAGGCCCTGGGGTCGCATTCAGAAGACAAGCCAAGGAAGATGGCATGAGAAAGCGGCTTACAGTTACCCAGCAGTTTACTCCTGCTCAGCTGGTGACGAATGTGCTCCTTCACCCTCCCACTTTAGCCAACATCAATGCCACGGGGCTTACAATGACTCACCCATGGCAGACGACGAGAGCTGTCAGTCTATGCTCGAATAGGGACAGTTACACATCGGGTGATTGTTTAGTGGAGAGACCTTCGATACATTACGAGAACTGTCACCTTTAAAGGCTGAAATGGCACGGATACTTTGTATGATGATTAGAAAGTGGGCCAATATACGGGAAAGCATCCCACAGATGCGTTAGAACTGGCGTGATGAGCACATAACAGAGTATAAGATGCGCTGCGGGCAACATGATGAGCGTAGATGTCGAAAGAAGGTCGTTTGTCAAGAATCGATTGCGTCAATCAACCACAGCGGGGTGGTGTTAAAGATGTGGACGAGCTATGCTACATTGGTCAGCACAAAAAATTAGAATCAGAGAATAGAGCACTCACCCATTAGGTTTCTTCCCCGCAAGCATGAGTGCTACCGTCTACGATTGGCTGAACTCGCGACAGGACAGTGGGGCACATGTCTTGCTAAAATGAGTCATCGACTCTGAGCTTGAAGGTCTGAAGCTTTTATGACTATAGATATGAGGTACATCTTCAGAGTGCGGGGGAGTATGTCGAGGTTGTGGGGAACCCGGGTCAGCAAGAGTAGCGGGAGCAGTTCGCATCTGGTCTGCTGACATAAGTGGTGCGGGATCATGCTCTGGCCCTGGGCGGGCCGTCGATAGCTTGCGTGTCTTCTGTGCACGTTTCTCTCCATGTCCACAGTGCGTTTACCTCTCTTCTCCACTCCTCCTGGTAACGCGACACTATAATAAACTTTCAATATATAGAAATTACTTTCATTTTTATCTATTCCTGGGCTTGCATCACTGGTCATCCAGCCAAGAAGAATGAACATTGCAACAAACTTGAACGCCGGCTTCAAAGTTGCTCCTCTCAGAGCAGCTTCAACTACAATATAATACAAATTTTGACAGTCCACTACTTGAGCTGCTGGATTTTATATGGAGCTCGACTGCAATGGCGATTCGACTACTTACCTTTTCCCTACTATAATGGGATGACCACAGGTATCACGGGTAATCCGCACTCGAGGATAGCCTTGAATTCGGCATTCAACGTACAATATTACTGTGACATATCGAAACTCTGGATCATCGAATTTCCAATTCTATGGCAGGCTCCACTCCCGTTTTACTTCCCAGGCCTTGGAATGGTGCGACTTGATTATATAATGGTGCTAGGTTTGGGTGACGCCTATATCACGTGTCACTGTTGCTGCCGCGTTGACGCGTCATCCATGATTAGTATATCTGAGCATATGGAGCTACGGATGTCTGCGCGTCCTGTCGGCAGAGGCACTTGACTGCTACAGATAACAAATCACGTCGTTTAAAAGTAACTCTCCGGAACCTTAGGCGCCATCGAATTCTATTGTGTACTTTGCAGAGTTATAAAAACTTCATGTTTACCATCTAAAGTCAAGAGCAAAGTTGATACCTTTGACTTCATTCTGCACTCGACACTTCTGCGTTTTAACCCTCCACAGCGCTTTTTGTGACCTATCCACTCGTTATGTCCTCCATCTCCCCCGCACAGCACCGTGCCGCCATCCTCCCCTCAAAGGGTTCCGCGCTCGAAATTATGCACCGTACAACCCCAACCCCAGGTCCAAATGAGCTCCTTATCGAAGTGAAATGCGTTGCCCTTAACCCGATCGACGTTGGGCAGCGCTATATGGGCATATTTATTGCCGCCTATCCCGCGGTCGTGGGCTCCGACATCGGGGGTATCGTTGTCTCCGTAGGCTCCTCCGTGTCCTCAGACGCTCTACAACCAGGCGCTCGCGTCGCTGCATTCGCTCCGTGCTTCTTCAAGCAAGGCGCTCCAGATTATGGCGCCTTCCAAACACGAGTTATCGTCCCTGCAGAGAATGCTGCACCACTTCCGCAGGGGATGAGCTTCCGGGAAGCGAGCTTACTTCCCATGGCAGTTCTCACTGTGTGGTCTGGGTGGTACTCTATAGGCATTCCCCGTGACACAGCGTATACGCCTGCCGATAAGAAGGGAATGCTGATCTGGGGTGGCGCGAGCAGTATTGGCAGCGCAGCAGTGCAGATAGCGAAGCTGATGGGGTTTATCGTTTATGTTACGGCTAGTGATAAACACCACGAATATCTGAAGAGGCTGGGAGCGAGCAAGGTTTTCGATTACAAGCGCGATGATGTGTTGGAGAGTATCGTTAAAGCGGCGAAAGATGATGGGGTGACGGTTCAGGTGGGGTTTGATGCAGTTGGCCAGTTGAAATCTTGTCTGGAGGTCCTGAAGGCGTTGAAGGGGGAAGGGCTCGCGAAGTTGGCGGAGGCGGTTCCTTTATCGAAGGATTCACCAACGGTGGAGGGAGTAATGGTCAAATTTGTTATGGCACCAGCAGGTGAGAAAGAGAGGATGGAGCACTTCCACTTTATCTTCAGGGTCTGGTTGAAGGAGAAGTTGGAGACGGGAGAGTTTGTGCCGAGTCCAGGGATTCAGGTTGTTGAAGGAGGCTTGGAGTCCCTGAATAAGGGGCTGGATATATTAAAGGACGGAGTTAGTGGGGTGAAGCTTGTGCTCGACGTTTAAATGATCGATGCACGTAAAGAACTGGTATAATTCTTGATAAGTTCTGCACTGTAAACATTGATGAGCTTTCTCCTATTGTAATAGTATTTGATCTCATATTTGCTAATTATGAATGCAGAAAAGCTGAGGTGGGACACCACGCCGATATTCCTGGACTCCTCAATTGTTTCGCTGCGATCGACGAGCATCGTTGAAGAGATGAGCGCTCCACGGGCGACTCGGAAGCCCGGTTTTGGCCGTAAAATTACAAACATGTTTGGCTAAAATATGGAAACCAAATAAGAAGTGGGACCCGTCGGGCCGACTTGGACCTCGACGCCTAAGCCCTAGAAGGTAACTTGTGATTTGTACGTGATTACATCAGCCCTAAAGTGCCTTCGAGTTGCTCGCCTCCGACCCATTCCAGGTTCCTACAATGACTTCCTCTGCTCAAATCTATTTTTCTTCAAGCTTCTCTATAGAAGAAATCACAAGGCCGTCACTGGGGAGCTATCAACTAACAAGTCTTCGCGTCCTGGGTGGCATGCATGTTGCGGGAGGCTTGCGCTGTCGGCGTTCTTATACGTATCTACTCTCCTCAGTTAGCTCTCTTTGACTTGAACATGCACATAAATGTATTTCAGATAGCAGCTTTACAGCCTATGTTGATACATGGCAACATCAACACTGGCCCTGGTTCGCGGTCGCCGTCTTCCGTGTCCCATTGCCGTCTGGCCATCAACCGCACGGATGTCAAATCTCGATTCACAGTTCTGCCATCGTGCATGATCGGCCAGATGTTCTTATAACCGGCCCTCCTACCTGTCGGTGGATGCACTCATCTCCCGTATCAGCCCAATCCTCGGGAATATCCTCCATAATTTGTTGACTCATCCTAGGAGAAAAATCGTTACATAGAGTGAAGATGCATTTACCTGCAGATGGCGATGTACAGGATTCAGTGCCGCCAAAATCTATGAGATCGACATTATACGGTCCGCTGCCGTTCTATAGCATGACCACGGTGAGTAGCCCTGGTAGCTTCTTACCTCCCTTTTACTTTGCATGACTAGCCCTAACTCACTTTAGCTTCTAGTCATCGTCTTGTATAACTTCATTGAACAAGGTTTCCTGGCTTTTGACTGCCTTCCCACGCCCTTTTTCCGTTCGACCATCTGCTGTCATCAGCGCTCGATGACTGGGTCTTAACAAAATCTTCGTATCGCTCGACCTAGCCGCGCTCGAGGGGAAGGATTAATGAGGGACTTTTGAGTCCATTCTATAACGAACTTGGATAGGGTGGCCGCGTTGCATATGTAGTTACGCGCTCTGGATGGAGTGGAGAGGAGGCTTAGATGTGGATATATCCCTGCAATCTCTTAATCCATGCATAAAGGCAAGACTCGTGTATGAGATGTCATTGAAGGTACATAGCCCGTCAAGGATCTCAATGCGAGGGTAGAACGTGCTGAGCTGCTCTCGTTACCACACAATCAGCGTCCATGCCTTGCTAGGATGAGACCGTCGTACCGGAAGTAGCTTCCAGTTCGACACGGAGGAGGCCACTAATGTACGCGTCTTCGGCATGCGGTCATCCCTTTAACGACTTGAGCATCACTTTTCATTTTTATATTGTTCTTGGCTGTCACTGGACGTGGCTATCATCTACTCAAAGTGGCCGTCGCCCTTTTAACCTTCGTAATGATCGGCGAATAGCTGGGGCGCGGTTGTTTTTGTAAGCAATGGAGTTCGTCTTTATTTACAGAGGATCGGCATCGTGCAAGGGGCAGATTGCTAGCTTTATGAAGCAGAGCTTGCTATTGTCAGGACAAATGCTCAGCGCCGTGGACAAGCTGGTTCTTCGTATGATGCGCGGCATCTCTTCATGAATTTTTGTCTGCTGGGTGTGTCCCAGAACTTCTCAGTTGAGCTTACATGCAGTATAATCTCAGGTGACTTTACTACATCTTTCGTCCGTACTGACGGATGAGAAACCCGTCAATCAAAGAAAGAAACTCGTCTATGTTCGCTGTCGGTGCTACCAATTCTTTGAATACTCGAATCTCCATCCAACTTATTATATACCTCAAGTTATTTGTTTAAGGCAAACCGTTTCTCCGTACTTCTTTCCAGGATTCAGAGCGGTATAGACTCAGAGAGTCCAGAACCCATATTGCAAGGCCATGCACCTCGTTTCTCGCAAACCCAGCTGTTCTTGAGAGCCTGATGGAAATCATGACGATCACTAAGAGATTAGAGGCTGCAGTATCATTGCTCCGAAGATACCTTATGCTTCATTCATATGGAGACTTGCAAATTCAGCAACGCAAATAAAGCTATTGCAGTCTTTGAAACGAGCAAGCCGATGGATTCAAATTGGTTACATACGTGATACCTCAGAAGTTGTCGTTACCCTTAATGACATACTAGATACTACTATTTCACGTTTTCTCAGCTCATCAAATACATTCTTTTTGGAAGCCAGTGAGTGTATAGCCATATTGTAATCGTCACGAAGACTCACCTTACTATCTACTTAGGAAGCGGTGTAAGTGGAACCTATGTCGCCGAACTTGATGTTCGAGTAGATGACAGAGGAACTGGCAGCGGAGTTCTCGACATCTGAAGGAACTCCGGAAGTGGTCGCACAAGTACCGCGAGCTATACCGGGCTTGCTTGGGTCACCGGTGGTAGGGTAGTTGCTATCGAGCCAGAGCATGTTCGCGTAATGGTCGTCCCAAACACTCATGACGAGGACCATGCCGTTCGCCATGGACTTGCTCATGCCAGCTAAGCCACCGTATTTGGTGAAGCTGTCGGTATCACCGAACGCCTGCTTCTGAGCCGTACACATCGGCGTGGTGACTGAGTCGTAGGCGGACATACCAGGGATGTTGACCTTTGAGTTCTGGATAACCTTGCCGTTCTGGATGTAGAGACGGCGTATTTCGCTGAGCGTGCCGGAAGTGCTGTTGCTGCTGGTCAAGAACTGAGTAACAACAGTGAACTTCTTGCTGGTGTCTACAGTAAGACCCTTTCCATAGAACGACTTGTTACCCATACGGAATGAATTGAAATCGCAGCCGTCTGGATCGCAGTAGCTGCCGTACCGTCCATTCGTAGAGTAGGTACCGCCGCAGGTGTCGCTGGTGCATCGCGTGAGACCGGTGCTGGTACAGGGATGGGGCGTGTAAGCTGCGGCGATGGAGTTGGCCTCCCAGACGTCCATCTCACCGCAGCAAGCACCGTATTGACCGACGCCAGCATTAACATCATTCGAAGACGGCGTCCAATTGACGCAATTGCCCTATCCATGCTCCACTAAGTATTCCTTCTCAAATGAACTCGATATAGAGCGACTTACCTCTCCATTGATGAACTTAAGATCTCTCGGGCATTGCGAATCGCAATAGCCAGTCCCATACTTCGCTCCAGCCTTGTTGGTAGGATACTTCGATGTGCCGCCATCCTCTGGCATCTCAGAGAAATAGAGAGCGCCGTTAAGGCCGCACGGAAGGTTTGAGACATCAACGTCGAAGGTGAACTCCTGATTGAGCACCTTGAACATCTGATACTTGGTGTCGCTAGCGAGGAGGTAGACGCGAGCACCGATGTTCTTACCCGACGACTGGGTGACGAACTTCATGGTGAGCGCGTTGCCGCTAGTGGTAATACCATAAGTGCCGGAATAATCAGCGCCATCCAAAGCACAGTTCTGCGCACAAGTCTTGCCATCAGGGCAGAGAGAAGTATCCCAAGTGTTGCCCGTATAGCAGTTGGTATATCCACTGGTGGTGTGAGTCCACCGCCAGTTGGAATCGAGGACAATGCTGCCCGAGGTGGTGGTACAGCTACCGCCCTTGGTACACTTCTGCCAGGACATGGTGGGATGGACTTCCGCCTGTTGCGTGCCGACCTGTTGGCCGCACACATAAGCGGTGAGGAAGGCGAGAGAAATGAGGAGTGAGGTGGGAAACATCCTGGAACTGAAGGAGCCGCTGTATTTTTCGAAGACACGATGACTTAAGGAAAGACGAGAAAGGTTCTCTCTTTATATCATGATGAACGGGGAATTCGCGGTACAGAATCTTCGTCTCATCGACCACAAGTGCACTGCCGTGGACTCTGAGGCGGTCCGTTTGGATGATCTGTATCGGCGAAAATGGCAAGCAATAGTTGCTTCTCTCAACTCTACTTTGCGCCTAGAATCAATTTGTCGGAGAGTAATCGATTAATCTCATGTCCCTTTCTTCCGCTATTCATCCATACCCTCGAGACCACTCCTTCATAGGTTTTATCTTCAAGAAAGTAATCTCATCAGATTTGTCATTGAGTAATTCAAGGCTTCGATGTCATCAAATTGCTTTCGCTCGCCATGCTCCGGGAAAAAAAAAAAAGTCTGGACTGATAGTTTTTTGACAACAGGGGAGGAGGTCACTGTATAACATCTGGAATGCCTGTAGCAGAAACACGGCTACCGGAATAACACAAACGAAGAATCATCGAATCATTAGGGCTGTATTTACAGAACCCAATCATCCGCGAACATGTGAGGCGGCAAGTGGTATATGGGTGTCAGGTTCATAGAGAAGCACTGTCATGATCATAGATAGTCAGCTCCTCTCCAATACAGAAACACAGTTCAAGGTGAATCTCAACAAAAGGAAGACTCACAAGACGGCCCGCCCAGTAAGTCATGCCGGAAAATAGCTATTTTTAAACCTTCACTCAGCCGAGTGGGTATTCAGGCTTGGCAGCTGAGCCAAATTCTCGTTCTTGATTTTGAATTAAACCTTCTAAGTTCTTTCGCGGTACTATTCCCGCATGTTTATGTTTGTGGACGTTCCTGGCAAACCAGGTTTTCTTCTAAGGCGCCATTTTGTCGATAGCAAATTTCTCACGCATAAGTAGGGCGTCCTCCAGTGAAATTTGACTTTCATTATTGGCCGCCAGGTCTTTTCAAGCTTATTTTCCACATTTGTGGTTTCTACATAATCTGTGGAAAATCTCACTAACGTCTTTTGATTTTCGATGTCCGGCTCAAATTGGTCTGTTCATATTCGCAGGTAGGAACTTGACAATGCTTAGAGTCCATGTGATGTATTTTTAATCGAAATAGGCACTGTTCTAGCGCCCCCCGCATGTGACCTGCATTCTATATCTCCGCAACAAAAGAAGTCAGAAAGAGCCACAAACATCATCATGCGTGATGCTAATCTCGTTTAAACTCAATACTGCCCTGGCAAGTTTATCCTGTTCTTCGGCAGACGTGGTTCTCATGACCTTTTATTTGCACTTTTCCACTTGTTCATGTGGGGGGAGCATGAGGCTAACAAAGATTCGCTTCAACGCTAATAACTCCTCTAAATTTCCATTATATCTCCTTGCATTGTTGATCTCACCCAACACCCGTAACTGACGGGTAGGTAGTTATATGAGAGGATTTGGCTGAATAGTAATTGCGACACACCTAGGCGGCAGGTATGGACGATCCTGCGAAAGGAGGAGAGTTTTTAAAGCGAACCATGATATGCCCGATATCATCATTACTTTCCTTCGGGAAAAGGAATCAGGAAAATATTATTGAAGGATGTTTTTTAAGAGTCTGTTTGGAGTTTCTACTAGATCAAATTTGAGTTTTAGAAAAATTGCTGATATGGTGTAGAGAGGAACATATACTGACTACCCTCACTGGTATTCATTCGGACTGGAATACATATCTTATTTTAGTCCAGAATGCTGCTCAGGATATACACGAATAAGGAAAATACCTCGTACCGTTTAAGCTTCGCTTATGGTTTTTCCTTTGCCTTCTCTTTGCTCCTAACATTGGTTCGTTCACTAGCTTTTCTTAACCATATTACCGTCATGAAATACAGAACTGAAGTATTTTCATCCGCAACATCTAGGAGAAGTGAAATATATGTGCGGGTGGACGCTTAGATGAAGCTTTAAGGAGAGTATATGGAACGGAGAAGGAGGGAAGGCTGTTCGGCATACGCTTATTAAATGCGAAAAATGGATTTACTCCGGTGTTGGGTTTATCGTAATAAGCTTTCAGCTTCGCCGATGTAAGGACAGTTATGGCACTGGCTATTCCTCGTCCGTGCGAGTATCGATTCTGGCAGTCGAGTAATGGGTGTACAAGTAGAGGTTAGTAGACGTCATATCGAAATATCATACTCCTACTCATATAAGTCACGAGAATCTCCTACGTGGGGCCCTCGTTTAAATGCTGCATACTAGAAACTTGTAGGAGCTGGTGGAAGCGTGTTGGCGGAACAATTAGGGATGCAGTAAAGGGCATCCGAGCTGAACTGGTTATGATGGCAAGAGGGATGAGGACGAGGGTCGGACCCGCATCCTTGTCGCCCTACGCTTCCCGTCACTCGCGGATCATTGGTCTCGTTGCTCGTGCCAGTCGATATTCAATGAGCGCAATTTGCGGTGTGCAGTCGACGCATGACGCCAAGGTCACCCTGGGGTCGTACAAATGCCCCTGGCCGTGGGCGTATGAGGTCGTGTGGGTCCATGTGCAATGAAAGTTGAGGTGGCATTGTAATGAGGAAAAGACACCTAGTCAGCAGGGGCCGCTGAGAAGGACGAGTGGTATGTAACCCCCTGCATGGACCCCTCTTCACTTCGCGCCGACCTAACCAAAACGTTCCCATTGCTCAATGATTCCTCTCTCCTGCGATGGCCGTCTCCTAGCATACAACCAGAGGGACTTCTTCGCGCCGCACGAAAGTCCGCCCAGCGCATGAAGAACGTGGTGCGGAAGTGGGGATGGTTAAGGGGATAGAGAGCGAGCACTTCCACGGCGAGAAATGTTCCAGTTCAGTGCCAGAATCTCCTCCAAAAATTATCAGCACGCGGCGTAGCACATAATTCCCACGCTTATCCAGAGGATCTCCTCCTGCAGAACTCCCCTCGGCAATGTCGACGTTGCTTAAATCTCGATACCAACGCCTTCCCTCACCGGACACTGGCGGGCACCTTTGGCTTTGGAATGGC